>JAVQJG010022753.1:0-28402 GCA_036024015.1 Craterocephalus amniculus
GCCCCTATCCTGCAAGTTTTCCATTCATCCCACCTCCAACAAACCTGATTCAAATGAATGAGCCACTGTGATTGGTTGTTGGATCTATTTGATTTGAATCAAGTGTGTTGAAGGAGGGATGAATGGAAAACCTGCAGGAACGGGGCTCTCGAGGACCAGGGTTTGCCACCCCTGCTCAAGACAATTAGTGCAGACTTGTGTCAGTAATACAGCTGCCACTTCCTCAAAGCACCTTCTGCTGGTAAAAATGAGTTAACATGTAAAATGCATATTCTGCTCTATTAAATGACATTAAAAAGGGAAGTGGTAATGAAACAGGGTTGTAAGGATGAAAGGACACTGAAACGGTTATCCCGTTTTTATAATGACTTTCTGAAGATGTTGAGAGATTCAAACAATAAGAGTGTTAAAGGAACAATGAAAATAGTCAGCAAACTAACACTGAAACTGACAACTCCAAGTTTGTATTTTTCTTCTTCAGTGAAAGTCTCAAACTTTAATAATAATCTTCTGTATCACATTAAGCAACCATACAATTTTAAAAGTCCCAACTGAATTTCAAAAACACAACTAATCCTTATAAAATGCTTTAAAAAAAGAAAGGAATAGATAATCTTTGCAGTTTTCTAAATTCTCTCAAATATACACCTCAAAATGTTACCTAAAATACTTTACATTCTACTTAATGTAGCAGGGTTATCAGCAAGTATTGGTCAGATTTGCAATCCCATTGATAATCAGAGAATTCCTTATTTAAGGTCCCTGGAATTTGACAGCTTTAAAAAAGTTTGCTTATGGCTGCTAGGATGTGGACAACACCTAAAGCTTGACCCCTAAATCTAAATCTAAAAAAAAAATAAAAAATTGGGTAAATAATCAAGAAATTGCTGCTAATGTTCATTTAAAAATGTTAATTCCTGGTAGATGAAATCCCAGATCTTTTCTCAGCGCCTCCTGAGGTATTCAATAAGAACAAGGATCTACCTTCCTCCTCACAGAACGTACGATTATATACCACGGGTTTTGTGCCCAGCTACACAACCTGAAAGAATTGCAGTGGAAAAGAATTTCATCCTATGTTCCTGGGTTCTGGGTTTTTCTGTGTTGGAGGGAAAAAGAGATAGATGTCCCTCCCTACACACACCATCATGGCTAACAAGATAACTGTTCAGAAAAAGCATTCCCCTGCAACTCACTGTTGAAACTTTATGAGGCCTATCACGTATCCGCAATAGTCACAAAAGTGGATTTGTGTAATGCTCTTCATCGTCTATGTACTAGAGAGGGAGAGGAATGGAACACGTGTTTATATACAGCTGGGACAGGTTGAGATGGTGGCGTGGTCTAACTAAACCCCCTGCGCCTTTCTGGCATTAATCAACAACAATCTATGAGACTTCATTCTTCCCTTTGTCTTTGTTTATCTGGATGGCATAGCAACAGTAACACAGCGATGCGGACATCAGGTTGCAAAATGACTATATCAAGACTGAAAAATACACGTTTTACTCGGTTAATCTCTTTTATGGGCTGTTTTTCCAGATGGGAAGGTGAAGATGTTCCCAGATTATCCGATGGGGGCATTCCTACTGGGTAGCGTGTAATCCTCAACAACCTGGATTCTCTATTATGTATCTGGTGCCATTATATGGAGAAGATTGTGAAGGTTGCAGGTATTTCAAATTACGGACCACCACTCATTTTTTAGGTTAAGAAAGCCTTTTGTCAGGCTCAAGAGCCACAGTAAGACTAACCTCTGATCTCTGGAGGCAGCTCTACACTACATCACAGCAGCCAATCCCACTTCTTGAGATGTGCATTTATGCTAGATAGGAAATGCTCATTACAATCTGCATTTGCCACCTGTGCTGCCTGCAGTCCGATCTGTGCAACATCTACCACCGTAAGCTATGATCTCTGCTGTTAGCAACAGAAGCAGAGTGTAACCAAGACTTAAACTGCTTTGAAATTAGTACTAAATAAAATTGGTATAAAAAAATACAGCTAGATACAACAACTTTGTTTGAGAAGCTCAAGAGATATGAGCTTCTCTTGGTAATATTATAACCTTTGATTACTGTGACACTCCACAGTTTCTTTTAATCCTTTTTGAATGGAAATGTTTCCATATACATTACCGGTTTCATTACTTAATGTTTGCGTTTGTTAATTACTGATCAGATAATAAATAGCAAACATTGTTTCAGGGAAATGTCTAACTTTTCTCGTTTTCTGCTATTTTAAAGCTAATAAAAAGCTAAAAGGTAGACAAGTTTGTATTATTCTCAGATAATTTTCATGAATTCATGTCACTTAACAAAACCACTGGCAATGCTGTAAGATAATAAAGCAGACCTGCAAATGAATAATCTACACGTAAAGTTAAGAATGAAGTGGAGACAGAGACTTAACACATTATAATAAGACTGTTAATTGCAATCATTTTGACTTAAACTGCCAACATAAGTGCTGAAATCGATAATGTGATTGCCTCCATTATGTGCCAAGCTACATTTATTTTACTGATGGCAAAAAAAATAAATAAATAGAGATGACTGCAAGGTTCAAGTTGAGAATAAAACTCAAGTGGCAGAGATCACTAAAATATTTAGTAGAGAATATTTTCATATTACTATTATTTAGTTATATTTCAACACCTTCTTGATCTCCTATATCAGTGCCTTACTGTAAATGTTTATAATTTAACTCAATAGGTTCAAATCAAATGGGATTTAGGTGTTGCTGAAGATGGAAACCAGCCTGTAATGTTGGGCGGAGTTCTGTAAGAAAACCTTTGTTGTTCAGTCAAAAAACAAACTAAATAAAAAAACCTAAATAAATAAAGGTTCTTTTTGACTTCAGAGCTAGGCGAGTAAGAAAAAAAGAGGATAAAAAAAAATAAAATAGTAAAAACAGTCAAATATGGATTCTGTAGAAAGTCATCTTGTAGAAAGGCTAGCTGCTGAATTAAGGTGCTTTGAGCACAGTTCCGACCATCAGTGCTGTAGGTGTGTAGGGCTAGACAAGAGGAAGGTTTACTCCATGATGGCTCTGTAAATCACAGGCTCAATGTAGTCCCCCCTGTAGCGCGAGTTGATAACTCTTTGTCTCTTGGACTCCCGGATGATCTCCTTCTCCTCAAAGATGCCGTCAAACCTCATGTCTGAAGCTTTAGACTGCAGAAATGACAACAGCGTTCACATATTATTTTCAATATACAACATAAAATAATGGCTTCATAAGTTTTACAAGCATTAGGCTCCACCTATCGCTTTGTTAAATGAGGATCAGGTCAAATAGAAGATATGAGGAACCAAGAAAAGTTGGGGCTAAACGCACCAGCCTGGATTTGACTCTCTTGGGGAGTTCTTCTTCCAGACTGTAGACGTCATCTCTCTTAGCTGTCAGCTGGGATCCATCTTCAAATTCCACCTGCATTTCAAAATAGTAGCAGAAAACAAATTAATAGAAACAGAAATAAAATGAGTCCTTTTAACTCAATGATCTATATTATGTGCTACTGTGGAAATATATTGCAAAAAATAAATCGGCAAATTAATAATGGAATAACATGGAAATTTTCATCATAAAGTATGAAAAGAATTATAAGATCTGTGAAAACACAGACATCAACAATGATCTTACAGAAGCAATTGTTGCTCCCCTTTAATGTAGAC
The DNA here is from genome assembly GCA_036024015.1 of Craterocephalus amniculus. NCBI lineage: Eukaryota > Metazoa > Chordata > Actinopteri > Atheriniformes > Atherinidae > Craterocephalus > Craterocephalus amniculus. Next base: position 3,678 of record JAVQJG010022753.1, read on the forward strand.
AGTTTTCTCGGACATTTACAAATTATTAGGAGACCTACTACTCATCAGTGATAAATAATCAAAGCAGCAGCAAATCCTTCCCATAAAATTCATCCTGAGATCAGACTGTGTAATGCTCGGAGAAAAGCCAAAAAGCCAAGAAGCTACAAATATGGCTCATTTGGAAGGACTGCAAGAGAAAGAGAACCTCTAAAAAAGAACAAGAACACAAAGCTGCATCTGATCAAACCACAAGCATCTAAAGGGAAGAGGATCGGCCACAGTTTCATATCTCTTTAAAATGTAACACACCATATCCAACCTGTCATGGCAATCTCCGAGCACAGTGGTAAGGGGCTGATCGTTTTGGCTTGTTTTGCAGCCACAGGACCTGGACACAATAAACTCCTCGCTACACCAAAGTATTCTAGAGCCGAATGTGAGGCTATGTGAGGCAAGCAGCCCAAGCTAGGATGCCACAATTATCTGACACCTGTGCCACTGGCAATAATCAAGATGAGAGAGACCATGATTCATTAGCTGCCTATCCAGGAAAGGGCACATGGAACTGACAGGCTTGATTCAGTATGAAGCATATGTGAACAATGACATGGCTACTTACCAGATTTCTCATTTCATTTGTGAAAATAAATACACCAGCTACAACTAAAACTTTTTTTTACATTTTCCCAGGTCCATCATAAATCTACCAGAAAGTCTATAAAAAGACTCAATGGTCCATCATGATTGATGGAAAGATGGATAGATAGGTACACTTGTTTCTGCAAGGATCTCTTAGCATCAAGAGCTCAGATCTGTATCAGATATAGAGGATGTAAATTGTGGAACCAGTTATCTTATGTTTTAAACAGCAAATCAGAGATATCATTTATGTAATATCTAAGAAAATCAATTGTCATGTCTCATTATTTTTTTTGTTTATTGTTGTTTTCATTATCTGATTTTCCACCTCTTTTATTTTTTATTTTGATGGAAGCTTCAAAACAAGCCTTTTTTGGCTTACTGCCTCTCTCCTGCACTTTTATCCATCTTTTTGTAATGTTGTATTACTTTCATCCATATGTGCCAAATAAAGATAAGATCTTTAAAATACAATTCTTTTCCAATCCTCACCTAATAAAATTAATTAATTAATTAGACATTAATTTACGTGACACAAAAAAAATCTTACCAGGTACATCTGAATGACATGAGCTGCCACAAATTTGGCCCCGTACACCAGCCCGTCCGTCCATCGCACCTGAACGACATCACCCTGTGGCGGAGGTCCAAGCTGAGCGCAGTCTCGGCTCTGAGCAGGAAAACAGAAACTGTAGAGTTCTGTGCAAACTTAACAACAACATGCCCTCTGATATCTGTATCGGTTTATAACTAATAATATAATATTGATAGGGACATAGTGAAAAAAAGAGCTGTGTGCCATTTGCTGTTGCTTCACATTATTTGGAGAAGATGAAGACGGATATAAGAACAGGAGTCTTGGTAACAATGGGATGCTGTTCAGTCCAAACATCTGCTGGAGTGAACTTTGAACACTGGAGTGGAGTACACTACTGACAAACATGTAAATGATTCGGTGACTTAACAAGTGAAACCTACAACAATGTCTTCTGGGAAGAGGTTATCACTGAAGGAACCATCATCAAAGTTGACTTCATAGAAGGTTTCTTTAGACAGCTGCACCACATCACACTGGTAGTAACGGCCATTCTTGTGCTTGCATATGACCTTCTGCCCCACAGTAAGCTCGTGCATAGCTGCTTTGTTCCGCTGTGGGTGAAACAAATGAAAAAGTCATTCTTACCCTTTTCTTATATTCTGAATTATCAATGGTGGCAGGAAACTGCTTTGTAACTCTCTGATATTTGGAAACTCATCTCACTGAAATACAGAAAAATCCTCAGCAGCTGCTTACCTCAATCTGAGTGGGGCCTTTGTGTCGACAGCAGGTGACGTGGACCACAAAGGGCCACTCGTCTGGCTGCATCAGCACTCCAGCAGCCTGGGCACAGGTGGGATGGTAGGCGGTAGGGCAGCGGCCATGAGAACACTGCACGCAGCAGCCGGACGCCTTTTTCATCCGCTTTTTACAGTAGTAACATTTCTGTAAGAGGAAAACACACTCAGGCTCAGAACATTATTCCTCAATTACTAAAGAAAGACAAAACAGCCCCAATGTGGATGTACTGCTATTTCCTACAGCCTAACCAGGGAGTATTTTGCTCATAATGAAGTTGGTCTGCCATCTGAACTGGAGACATACTTCCTTATGCAAAAAGGTAGAACAATTTTTACCTATTCTTTTCCTAATTAGCTGAATTTGTACAACCTGTCCAGGAGGTAGCTTGTCATATTCTTCACAGGGAACTTTATGTAAATTGCTAAGAGCCCACCTAAAGTTATCAGCTGTCAGTCTGTGTCTGCAATAGTAAAAATTTCTTATTGTAAGAAACTGCTCGATGCAACACTGATGCAAATTTGGCCCAATGGTCCAGAAGTTCCTTCAAGAAAGAGAACACCCTCATCTCACTTCAAATCCAATTCAGTGTATGATGTCGTACTGCGTCTACAACTTAAATATGTATAAGATAAAATTAAATACTCTTGTAATACAATTAATATATTTCCGTCTCCTAAAACTGTCTTTTTACGTAACTAATTACCTTCCAGACACCATCAGCTGTGTGTAAGCCTGCTGGTGTTATGGGAACTCACCAACTTAAACCTCTGCAGAGGGATAGCACTTAAATCCACAGGACTCCTTTTAGCGATGTTAATGAAGCGCGCCTCCAGCACAGCCACAGCACAGAGCACATGAACCCACCTGAAACATCATACACACTGTATAAGTGATGAGCAACCATCATCATCACTTAGAAATTAAGCATTTTGCTTTAGTTGTAACTAACTAAGAGAAAACAAAAAGTAAGAGAGGAGCAGAACCATCTTGATGTATTTTTGACGGTTCAGACATCCTTGATAACATTGAACTTACTTATCATTACTGGTTTTCTGCAAGGCTCCACCCCTTAACCAACACAAGCAGCAGCTCTGCAATAAAAACAGGATCGTCAAAGATCCACAGGAAGTACAATAACTCACTTTTAAAAAGGTAGCAGCTGGTAGTAATTATGAAAAATGAACACTTCTCTGGCCTTTTCCAGTCTTAAATAAACTTAAGATTGAAAGAAGACGATGTTAGCTAGTTAATAACTAGCTGGTCAAATCTTTTTGCCTTGTTAAGATTCAATAGGAAGGTCATTTTGTAACTGGCTGCAGTCATTTATGGCATTTTGGTAAATTGGCCAAGAATCATGGATTGTGCTCTCATACATGTATTGTTTCTTCTTGCCACTCATTAACAAAATGACGACTTGCCTGCTTTAACCAAGCAAAAGATATTGTTATTCCTTTCCCCCCCCTTTTTTTAAAAATGATCCAAATAACTGACTTTGTCCTTTTCGACTGGGAAAATTTTGAGGTGTTACTTTAACACTACACATAAACTGATGGAAAACTGGACTTTCTGTCATTAACTAGTTATTAAGAAACCAGCTAGTCCTGCAGGTACAATATGAATACATTGAAACTAGAAACTAGAGTGATGGTTAATGTACATTACAGTACATTCAACCACAAGAGTTCACTGACCTCAGTCAGGGCGTTGGCCTCACAGCGGGCACACTTCCACTCCTTGCTCCCACTGGCCGGATCGACACCGTAACATGCTGGAATAAACAGGCATTATATATATAAATAAATAAAAGTAGACATAGCCTGTATTTCTTATTTAAAAGCAAAATTCTCAGTTTGTGTTTGTGCACTGACTGGCATGAACCCGAACACTGCACTGCGAGCAGGTGATGAGGAGGCTGGTTCCATCTTCCTCTAAATACAGTGCGATGGGCTGTTCTTCACACTCCGAGTCCTCCTCTGTGGTGGTGGTGAAACACATCTCAGGGATTAGGGGTTTGGTCCGCATCTGCCCACGAGCCATCTTTACAGGACTGTCTATGTTGTTCGTTCCCTCAGTCTGACAAGAAGTACAGGACACAGAAAGAATTAAAAAAGGCTTAAGTTTAAGGAGAAATATCCTTTTTAACAAGCTGACCCAATTTCCTGAGCTCTAAATGACAGAGTGGACACTTAGAGCCTCTGTGGCCCTTTGCCAAAGTTAAAAAACAAAATGTCTTCTCAATATCTGCTAAGGAGTGTGATACCTGCTGGGACCATTACAGAACGCAACAGGCTGGTGTACACTACAGCAGCAGTGTTCCTACTTGCACTCAAGAAGTTGCACTTTAGTCCTTTTACGAAAACCCTCCATCAGATTCATCAACGTTTTCGTAGACAGTAGAATTGTTCATATCTTTCTTCTTAAATTAGTGAATACCAATCTCTCCCAAGTTGAAAGGACCTGTTGGCTCTACTCTGCATTGGTAAGCGCCCATAAAAGATCAATAAGACACACAACCGTGTGCATACAAACACAGTACAATGGTGAGACTCACAATAAGAAATAACAGCATAATGACAAAAAAGTGAATGAAAACTAAAGCTAACAAACGATGTGTGCTGAAGCCTGATTTTGTCATTTTTAAGTGTTAAATTAGTTAGAAATAACCACATGATGAGCTTCAAATGATATAAAGATGCCATTATGTTCAAACTGGTCTTTGATAACTCCCAAACATGGACAGCCACTTGCATCTGGCATCTATTTATCTTATAATAACAAAATTTAATTTGTCAAAAGTTATAAAAAAATCTGGCTAAACCATTACTGTAACTTTACTATTATATTTTAATGAACTGAACAGCAGAGCTTCCATCCATAACGCAGACAGTAAGTACTTGTGGGTCCATACCTGCTGGTATGAGTGAAACAGCATGCAGATGGAGCAGTATGGAGGTTTGGAGCCCATGCGCTGGTTGTACTCCCTCTCCTTCTTAAAGTTGGCAGGTCTGCTCTGCCACAGATGGACCAGAGGCTTAGCCCAGGTCTCCCCCTCCAAATCCCCCTCTTCTACTGTGGGAAGCTCATCTGGGCCCTCTATGGCACAAAAAGCAAAAGTAATACGTTCCCCATCACTTAACATGTTAGAAGGATGTAGTGATCAGAAAAAACGTTTTGCTACGACAGACCTTCATCACTGATGCATTCCTTTATAAGTGGATGGTGGCCTGGCAGTTCCCCCGGTTCGCTCTCCGGTTCACCGAATGGAGCCACCACTTCCGTCATCTGCTGGAGACAAAACACTATCAGCATTAGCAGACAAGATAAAAGCAAATTATGAAATTCAAATAAAGCAACCTAGATAAAATAAAAAATGAAAAACTCATAGTAGCCTCATTCCCACTGAGGAGATCTACACCAGCAGGTGCAATTACAGCAGTGTTGTTTTTGGCAGCCATCTAAGTTTTAGTCTTGTTCTTAGTCATTTTGAGGAAAATACATATTAGTCTTAGTCATATTTAGTCATTTCAGTAAGTTTTAATTTTACGAAACGAAAACTAAAAAGGTTTTAGTCTAGTTTTCGTCACTTTTAGGACATAAACGGGGAAAAAAGTGTCCGTTTTTAAATAAGTGAAATTTACACATTCAGAAAAATAATAAAATGATGAAGCTTTGCTAGTCCCTGATTTTTTCTAAAACTATGCGGATTTTATAAAAAAATCCTCACATTTAGTAGTAACCGTGTAAATAAGACAGAGAAAAAAAATATCTATATTTTTGTTTATGTTTGCAGCCACGGGTTGTGCCCGCAGCTTGCGCTGTTCTGGTTTTAGTTTCAGGACGCTGATGCAGCAGCAGCAGGAGACGACATGCGCTGCGACTTCTACTGTTAAACTGCATGGTGATACCACAGATGGCCATCGTTACAGTATAAATATTCTGGCCCTCACATTACGACACTTATGCCATGCTCCTGCCCGTTCTCTCTCCCTCCTTCACACTAATCAACTCGGCCAGTTTCTTTTATTTAAAAACAAATATGCAGGCTGCGCAAATTGAAGTTCTGATCTTGTTTGTTTCTGTCGCAAACAAGGCTGCAGATGCTGTTTAAGCCTGTTTGAAATAATGTTTGATTATAATTAATATTCTAGCTGTACAATAAATAGACCACTGGACTGAACTTCATTGCTGCTGTTATGCTGGCACATGCATTCTGTTTCTTTATGAGTGATTTTAGGTGATTCTAAGTGTGGAGATCATCTCGCCGTTTCCCACCAACAAGCCCCTTGTGGACGCAGCATGCTGCCGCGGTCCATCAATGAATTAAGAGACTCAGCAGCGTGTGTGTGACTGACAGCAGGTGTGCAGCGCATGCAGATGGTGGCCATTTCCACACAAGGAGCGGCTGCAGCTTTTGAGAACAGAAATCTCAGATTCTGAATGTCTGAGTGACCCGCTGATATTTTCTATTCTCTTCATCATTTGAAGGAAATGTTTAGCTCGTCTTCGTCTCGTTATCGTCATGAGAAAAAGGGTCTTCAACAAAATAATTTCACCTTCGTCATCGTTGACGAAAAACAACACTGACTTACAGGGGAACCTGTGTCACTTAACCCCCCCCCCCAACCCCACATCCTGCAAGTCAACTTGCTGAAAGATGCCGAGAAGCATTAAAAACACAAAGAAAGGCTCTTCAAGATGCTGTTATGAGTACAAACTGCCTCGTTTCTTCAAATTGTGTAAATATAAACAAAGGAAGAGTAGATTGTATCATCTTTGTGCACTTACTTCTTTGCTGATATATCTGATGTCTTTCTCCTTCTCATCACTATCCTCACTCTTTTCCTCTTCCTTTGGCAGAACTTCTTCTCCGTAGTCTCCTTTGGCGTAGCTGTGGACATGAAGGACGTCTGCAGGGCTCAGAGTCCTCTGGAATAGTTTTTGCGCTGGACTGCAATTAATTTCCACCGGAGGCTCCACAACTTTCCACGGGTCCTCCATGCTTTGAGGCACCACGTTCTTCTCAACAGGCTCAGGAGAACAAACGTCTACTGACGTCGCGCCATTTTTCTCTTTTTTAGCAGGACTTCGTCTGTTTGAAGATTTCTTGTTGCTGGTTTTGGAATGACATTTAGATTGGGATTTGGCTTCCTTCACCTTCTTAGGCTCCTGCTGGACTTTTAATTGATCTGAAAGGGATTATTACAACTAACTTTGTTAAAACCATTAGCTCATCTTAAATTTGATGTCATCAAACCATCTTAACAGTATGGATATAAGTCAAAAGAAGGTTTGATGAAGTAAGAGGTCAAATTAGAGGCAATTTATAAGGGTTTTAGCTATTTTCCGGCTTTTTCTTAAAAAACAATGAAAAGGAAAAAGTCAAAAGAGACTAGGCTGAAACAAAAACACTGAAACTGCGTGTGGTGTTTTCACCTGGTGTGCTGATAACTTTCACTGGGGGCTTCTTGTTTGACGGTTTGGACTTCTTAGCCTCCACCCCCTTAGTTTCCTTCACTGTCATCTCTGACTTGACGTCTTCCGACGTGTCAATAGCTTCATGCTCACGCTTTGTCCCGGTCTGATGCTTTGGACTGTTAGGACGGCATTAATGAAGACAAAAGGGAAGCGTTGCTTTTAAAAATAAGTGGCAGTGAAGCAACATTTCTCAGTTAAGAAGTGTTTGCAAGAGCAAGTCACAGAACTTCCTGAACCACCACTGCAAAAGACCGAGTGTCCAGCTCCTCTGTCTGGAAACAAGGTGTGTCTTATGTGATCACAAGTCAATGAACACGATCATCCGTGTGCATTTCAAATGGCCACTAGTGCTTGTATCTCGTTCTTCCAGTATGTATGCTAGTTAACACAAACGCTAAAAAACGGCAGCAGCATGTGAAGAATATACGATTGTTAGCTGCAGTTACTCACCATAAATTCTTCAATTGAAATTTTAATTATAACATTTTTTTCAGTTATTTACTATATTCATATTAAATTTGTAAAGAAAAAATCTATTTAATTTATCCTAAACATGACTGCAGCGTGATGAGTGAGTACTGTAGAGATAGGTTAGTAGTGAGAATTAAGACCTTTTGTCCTCCTGGACAGGAGTAGCAGCCTCCTCAGGAGACACTTCAGTGGAGCTCTCTGTAACAGAGTCGATCTTGTCTTTGTTTAGAAACTGAGCAGCCTCTGGGGTAGGTTTGGAGTGGTCGATAGGAGTTTTGTCCTTTCCTGCTTTCCAGAGCTTGTAACGTTCAGGCTGAAACTTGCGCACAAACACATCCATGGGTATCTTCACTATGTCCTTACGGCATGAACACTGGGGTGGGAAAACAGATCAATTATTATACTATATTTTTATTACTGCTTTGAATTAGATGGTAACACAACCGTCATATAGATGCAGCTGGATCATCTGCAGGAATCCCATATTTTCTGTTAAAATGCGACACACACCAGGGTTGCCTGTTTTCCATAATCAATCCATCGCTGAGTGGCAAAGTTGATTGACTCAGAGCAGTTGAAGCCATGGCTGAAACCGGCATGATAGGCAAATGGGAATGTCACGATGAACTGCCCCGCTTCCTGGGTGACCTTTAAAAACACAGAAGAAAAAAGTTAAAGGGTAACTTCGTACCGAAATATCTGCCTAATGTGAGTAATAGTAGTTTTTCTTTCTCTTACATAGAAAATTTGTTATTGCTGAACTAAGAAAGATGGTGAAAACAGTGTCTGGTGAGGCCAGAAACAGAAATTGGGAAAGGCATTGCTCCAGAGGAAAGACACAAGCAGACTTTGGCAAAGAATTCAATGGTTGGAGTCTGATTAAAAAGCAGCATGGATGCAAAACCCACTCTGTTTGCTTCAGTAATATTAGACTGGTATGCTAGCTCTCTGCTCTCTCTCTCTCTTTTGTGCAAACGTACCAAAATGTGACAAACTTTTCCACATCTTCAAATGACGTTTACTCAAAACAGTAAATGTCATTTGAATATTTCCTATTTCTAAAAAACTTTTTTTCCAATGTAATATTTTTATTATGTTTTTTTTTTTTTTTGCTTAACTTTTTTAAGCAGTTTCCAGTTCTCCATCCTACTTTTTTAACTTTAATTTAATTTCTGTCACTGGTGATCAGTTACCCAACAACAAGAGAAGTAGTCTGATGAAATGGTGAATAGAGATGGAACGCCACTCCTTCATCTAAACTTTTGCATGTTATCGCATACGGTCACTGACATGTTACGAAAACTAAAAGCACTATTATGATTCGTGAAATCTGAGAATTTTGAGAGTTTGAGGGATTATTTTAAGTAAACAAAAAGACCCAACTACATATCTTAGTACAATAACAACAAAAATTCAATGAATCATTACCTTCTTATAAGGTATACCATATTTTTTCAGGATTGAAGGTGAAATTAAAGTCATCTTGTGGCGAAGGAAGGCTTCACAGCTCTGAGTATTTCCAGGAAAAAAACCTGTAAATGCAGAAAAACATTCAGGTCATACTTCAAGCCAAAGCCCATAAGTTTCATTATTAGACTTTTAGTAAAACTGTCAAAATCAAATGGTCCATCTGTCAGGCAATTTCTATCAATACAGTTGTGCAAGCATTCAACTTAAACTATTAGGAGTTTCTTCATGGAAGCGCAGACTATTTCCAATGGAGAAATCAAATGTCATGTTTCTCGCAGCGCTGCCCCCTTTGTCCAGATGAGCAGCAGGCAGAGGAAACGTCTTCAAATCCAACGCTAACAGTCATAAAATTGCGGAGGTCATTTTTAATAGCTTTAAATGTCTTCAAAAATAATTAAATTATTACATTAAGCGGATTAAGCAGTACAGAAAATAAATGAACGAATGAATGACTTATATTCAACTGCACATTGAGACTATAAATATATGCTTTTTAATCATACCCTCTTGTCAAACCAGACTCACTTTGCATCGACATCATCTATCTTATGCAAGCCAGAGTTGCATTCAGACCTGGTAAATGGGAGAGTTGGACTGCGGCGTAAGACATTTATCTGCAATATGCCAAAGATCCTAAGCAATTTCAGATTATAACACAGACTGATGGGGTCTGCCCTCTGCTTGATTTCCATCTTGCATTCCCTGTAGATTCATGTCCTCTTCCCTACAACCCATCTGAGCTCTTAGGAACATACTAAAAGTGCATTCAGCTCCTCCTTCTAAACAACTCCCCTGCTGTTGTGATGACCCGGCATAAGACATGTTAAATGTGCCATAATTACCAGAATAAACTCCACAAGCAGCGCAGCTCAACACCAACATGGAAAAATACCACAAAACTTGTGTCTGAAGGGAATATCAAGCTTATACCTGACAAAGCATAATATCACCAGAGATAACGTAACAAGCCCCCAATAATATGGCACGTAGACGAAGAGGAGGAAGAGATAACCATGTGCTTCAAGATTTGTTTTGTTTTTTCATAAAAATTTGACAACAGTCCAACTACCTACCCTTGGCAAGCCGTTCCAGTTTTCGTCCATGCTCTGGTGAGACAGCATACCTGAAGATCAACAAAAAGATAAAGATGTAATCGGGAGACAAAATTACAGGTCACTTATATCACTTATTTTTGTTTCTTTAAGAACTCTAGATCATTTAGTAATATTTATAAACTAAAAAAACATTTTAGTTTTCTTCAAAATTTGATTTATTTCAGTTTGTGATGTTAGATGCCCTAAAATGAAAACTATGAATTAAAGGGATAATCACTTAATGATGCTTATTCATTATTTTGTCACGAATTGCAGAAACTGCCTCAGTGCTATTTTATTTGCATATGTATAATCTAAATATCTGAAGCTGCATTTCAGAAGATTTTATATTTCGTATTAATTAGCTCTAGCAAACACAGCATAAGGAGGATTTTACAAAACGTTGAAACCAAACAGGAGGAAACCTGGGAGGTACCTACAAGGTTAGGAACCATCTTTTTCACGGCACAAATCTCCCCTGGTTAGATTAGAGGCTTGACTGACATTCATAATATGCATCACAATTATAAACTGACTTTCAGATGCAGTCCACCTTGTGGTCAGCATCCCCAAAGATGCAGGCATTAACTTTATTTAACAACGAATGGTGCACATAAATGTTGTTTCCAGCAAGAACACTTGTACGGAACTGTTCCTGATTTGTGTGGCTCATCTCATTTATTCATCTCATTTATTCATACTCATCAACTAGTATATAGAAGATGGATTTGAAGATGTTTGTCATTTGACGGAGCAGCAGATGGGCACACTTTCAATGTCATCTCTGTCCGCCGGTCTGCAGCACACGAGTGGAGTTCTACTGCCACCCGGTGGTTTTTCAAGGTGCTCCACATGCACTGGAGCATTCTGGATGTAATCATTTGTTTATATGAAAGCTGTTGGCTTCTTTATTAAACCAAATGACCAAGTGTTGGAGTCTCATTAACCACCCCAAGGGTCTTTTTGTGGTCTCTGCTTGTAAATGCCATGCATAAAAAGATGAACAGATGATTAATCTAGCATGCAGTGTTTGACACCTGTCGTCTTTAAATGAAACCCTTGTGAGAAAACTAGTGATTCTCAATCTGAAACTGCTCCCAAAGCAACCTGGGAAAGCATTTTTTTTCACTAAATGCAGTTTTATCCCAGTGGATTTAAGTTTTGGAGGCAAAACAAGCTTAGGTAGAATTTATGCAGATGTTTTTAAACTTGAAACATAATTTCAGCCTTCTTTTGATCCTGGTTCGGGGAGTCTTAGCGAGATGCAACAAATCTGAGATTTATGCTTTCAGTAGAGGTGTAGTTTGTCCATTGGACAGGTGGATCCATAATTTGTTTGCAGATGTTTCTGCGGACTTTGTTAACCTGCACTTCTCAATAGTTTGTCTTAAATGCGTTGGTGGTCATAGACACGGTTTCCACAAAGTTTTAGCTGAGTTTCTTTGATTTCTGTGGAAACAACATATCTAGAGCTACATTACAGATCTGAGGTTACACTCATGACATTGGATGCTAGATCCTTTTTGCCTCCATGCCAGGGTCTCTAGAGCACAACAGATTACGTTGAAAAAGCCAAATTGTAGTAGAGAAATGGTGATCAGCAACTTTCTAATCTAAAAACTATCTTCATGTCCAAATTTCATGGTGTATGTAAAAACGGTCGGTGTGTGACACGTTCCTGTTCTGATGTTGTGATGATCTGTCAGTGGCTGTACCATGACTGTGGCTCTCCATAGTGCAGGTAGTTTATGCTGTATAGATCCATGTCCTCTGTGTGCCATGCAAAAGCGCTCTTCCACATCCCAAAACAGAGGCATGGTGTGTTGACTCCTTTAATCTTGATCCCACTTTCACTCTCCACTGTGTCCAGGATGGTGTTGAGATGACCAATGTTCCATTCAGTCACATCCTAGAAAGAGAAGATGTACAGCAATTGGTTACTTTTGGATAACACTCTAAAAGTGACACCCCACAGACATCCCTGATCATTAAATAATAGATTAATGGATACTGTGGACTGTACAGGCACATGTTGGAAAGTTTAACGTGAAACTAGGTAGGCTTTAGGTTTTTCACCAGTTTCCACTCACTGGATCATACAGCGTCCCACTGACATCAGCCCCATACAGCGGAGGATTAAAGGTCATGTTCTTCCAAAACTTCCTCTCCAGCTCTGCAAAATTCACGTATCTTGGACTGCAGAACCTTAGGATCAAAATAATTTGAGATTCTCAATATAACAACTTGAAGCATTAAGAAAATACTTTTTAACCATATATGAAGGTATTTCGATCTTGTAGACTATATCAAAAGAGAAAGTAATAATATCCAACTGCGTAAAACGGACTTGTCCAATCTGGAGGTCTTCCGGAACTCATGGACAGTCATTGGCTTCTTCTGGATGTTGTACTGGGTGAAAAGTCCTGACTGGCCAGTTACCACCTGCTGAACCGGAGCTGGAATCACCAGGTCATCAATGTCATTGTACGTCTTTCTGGGTTTCCAACCCTTAGGTGGTATAACCTGAGAGAGAAAAAAACAAACAAAAGAACTGCAGCTTTGAAAAATCAGGCTGCACAACATTTTCAGGTTCATATTGATCAAGCTTGAATGCTTGTAACCACGAGACATTAATGGCTCACAGACAAAAAAACTACTTACAAATAAGGAAGTCAGTCAGCTTTACAGCATTTTTGTGCCTTCTTCTAACATTGCTTTCTTCTGACAACACCATACACTTCATTAAATAATGTTGCGGCACATGTGTGTGGGATTATCACACATTATAAGATCTACATTTGCATAATTCTGTAAATTTATGGAAGATGTCAGCTATATTGCACCTTATTTCAAGACCTATAGTTAATGAGTTTACTTTAATTTTGTAATTTTATGGCACTTGTTTAGCCCCCCAAAATCTTTCATAGTTATAGCCCCTGAAATGTTCAGGCCTCAAGAACTGAACTAAAATTTAATAACAGAAATACCAGCCGCTACATAATCATGAATTAATTGGAAAACAATCTAACAGATTATGTCATTATAATACAAATTTACAGAGAACAATCTGAAACAGACCCACTTACTTTTGCTATCCCAGCTCTGTGCGCTTCTTGTGACTCCATATAGGCAATATACCGACTAAAGTCCTTGAACTCTTCTTTGGAAGGGGTGAATGTCATTATCCTGAACACCTCCCTTTGGGCTGGCGCATCTGTAGTCATCTTTGGATCTTTAGTATGATCTCAACTGATTTGTAGAAAAATATGGACACACATTAGGTTCTGTACATGATGTTTCCTGCCTCTTCCTCTTTTTCTTTACACTATACCTTGATAGAAAACAACTGTGATAATAAGATCCAGTTGGACACATAAGCATTTGACAGCGCTGATACATGGTATGCTGCTTGAGTACTCCCCCCCCCCACTCTGTCCACACATATTTATCCATCTAAATGACTATAACTGTGTATAACCACTACATTTCTGCTTAAGTGCTTATTGAATCAATCAAGAATAGTTTCCTGAAGTTGTTGGAAAAAGCATTGTATGTTTTTTCTATATGAAAAATTGTGAAGTGTATAAAGGAAAAGGAAAATGCCTTTGTTTTCAGAGAACTACTGTATAACATGTTGTGAATGCCACTAATGTCCTCCATCTTCCTGGTTAAATTAAGAGCCCCTCCTTTTTTCTTTTGATTTGACTTCGACAAAAACTGGGGTGCTTGACAATAAATATTATTACTAAAACAGACAGCTGTTTTTTGTGTTCACAATGCCCCTTTAGGCTGCATGTTTCTAAAATAAGTAAAGTACTCCAATGTTTTTACAGTAATGCTGACGGTATGACGTTGCTGCAACGTAAAATCGCTTTAAGAACAAAAAATATGAAGATTTTTGTGGTCCACCATGTTTGGGCAGAATGCAAACTTACGGTGAGCCTTGTTGTATGATTGGATCAAAACCACGTCTATTAAACGCCATGGCCCACTAACCATGCATCTTCTCGAGAAAATGTTTAGCTAGTCCGCTAGCTTTTATGCTAACTGCGAAGAGGCTTGATACGCTCCTCCTAGTTAAAAGTTTTGTCAACAAATAATTGAAAACATTTTACATTCTGGAATAAACAATTTTGCACAAACATTTAAATATAATGCAACGTGCACCATCAAACCTGACACCGATTTTTTAAAGAAGTATCAGCTGAACGTGTAGCGGACTTATCAGATTTGACAGCTGCTCTCAGCTTTCAGCTAACGAACTAGCAAACATGGCTTGATGCTGTCCGTTAGGTTATTCAAAACAAACTTATTAAGTCCTGCCTTCCTACAATAAAACTGTCATTAAAATGTCAGAAAATAACTTACACAAGCCAAAATAAAATAGGGTTGTTTTGTTCGGTGGGTCACAGGAAACCGAGCAGAAACAAATATCATCACTCCGTATTGAGAAGACAGACCTCCATTATTCCTATGACGCATGCCCAGTACCTGTTTGTTTACATAGATATCAGGAGGAGGGGTTCCTTAGCCCTTTAGCCAATCACAAATATACTCTATGCGCTCAGTGTGTGTGTATTTATGAATATATATATGTATATATATATTTCTCAAAATTATTCAATTTAACCCTTGTTAAATTTTGTGTTTTATTTATTTCTGTGATTAAATGAATGCTTTTTTTCCAAGTTTGTTTGTAAGATATATGTGGCCAGCAAGTGAAAGAAAAATTAAAACACACTATTAAAGATATATTCAATTTCAGGGGTATTTTATTAAAGGCTTTTCAAAAAATGACATATTCAAAATTATTCATACCCCATAATAAAAGTTACACAAAAGTTAACAGGGGTATAAATAATTTTGAGGACGAGTGTTTATACATACATACATACACACACACACACACACACACATATATATATATGTGTGTGTGTGTGTGTGTGTGTATGTGTGTGTTCATTTAATATTTTTATACATAATTTTAAGATATTTTAAGATATTTTTAAGTATTTCTTTTAAAAATAGGATGAAATAAGGGCAATTTCAGAATATCAATTTTTTGCCAGCTGAGTAATTACAGGATAATGCCATCAAATTAAACACACCAAAAAA
Source organism: Craterocephalus amniculus (assembly GCA_036024015.1). NCBI lineage: Eukaryota > Metazoa > Chordata > Actinopteri > Atheriniformes > Atherinidae > Craterocephalus > Craterocephalus amniculus. The sequence goes on from JAVQJG010022753.1 coordinate 19,263, forward strand.
TAAAACAAATGCGTTGAAAATGACACAAATTTGTCAGCCATTTTTCAAGCCAAAAAGTGCTTATATTGTCAGAAAGCTTTAAAACTTTGAGACCATCCTGAAATCTGTTACAGGAAAGTAATATATTAAAATTAAATCAACAAATAATGAAATTATTACAGTGGCAGTAGAGTCATTTACATAAAGAGAAAGGGAAGGATGGCTGGTATAAACCTTTTTATTTAAAGCATCTCAGTTTTAAATAGAATGACTCTTTCATAAAATGTTGAATCTAAATATATTCTTTGATTTAAATTTTTTTAAATATAAACATATCTGTCTCAGGAAGCTCAGCTATTGCGTGCCTAACAAGGAATGAGATACTGGGATAAGAGAGAGGCACAGAGGGTGTGGTGTTTGTGTAACTGCAAGCAAGAGAAGATGTTGCATGTTGTCAGAATACCTGTCACAGTGAGATCCCAGCACCTGTTAGTTAAAAGACTCTCAATTAAATAATACTAGTATCTGCCATAACAGAAATAAGGGGAGCACTGGATAGAACTGGTTGTAGTGGTTATCATTTTCCACAGAAGTTCTTTCAACAAAATGAAGGCTTATATTATGACATCAGTTGAAAACATCTTGCTTCAAAAGACTGTCATAATGGATTGCTCTTCTTTATAACCAGTGTATGAGATTAATTTGATGTCTTAACATTTCTTAAACCAATAGAATGATGGTGTAAAACAAGGTTCCCTTGCCTTAAAGCCTTTGGGAACTTTAATGAAATCAATCAATAGTTAATGACCAAAAAACTCATAATATGCTGCAAGTTACTCAGAAGTTATTAGGTTTTGCATTTTTATTCTTTTACACATAATTTTCTAAATACTCAAGTTCAAGTCAGTTGTATTTATATAGCGCCAGCTGTGTTTATGTTATCTCAAGGCACTTTACAAAGAAAGCAAACAAAATCAATTCAAGTTCATGATACATATTTTCTAATTCAAAAGTTTCAGTACAAATCCAGTTCAATCCAGTCCATTTCAGTCCAGTTCAATGTTACTGTATTTTTGTATTCTTGATTTTGCATACAATAATCAAGATAAGGAAACCAACAGAACGCTTTACATTTTCAATTTGATTCAACCCTTTGCCCTGTCCATGCATGGTACGGTGGGCGACAGAAAGGAGAATAAAAACTCCCTTTGAACAGTTCCACCAGAAGCAGACTCAGAAAGTAAGTGTCAACTGGTTGAGTGTGTGTGCATGTGTGTGTGTGTGTGAGGGATGAGGGTAGTTAGAGCTCAAGGAGGACACATCACAGATAAAGAACACTAGGTAACCCAAGACAGCCCTAACCATAAGCTTTATTAAAAAGAAAGGTTGTAAGCTTATTCATTTAGATGAAGATGTTCATGACTTGGTTCAGTAATACTTCAGCATCTTACTTCTCAAACTACACCCTTAAAAAATAGACACCCCCCTTTGATGGGGAAAATATGGAACTATTTAGTGTCTAAGATATGTTTGATCTTGATTAAAAGCTTTGAATTTAAGAATTTCTCAAAATTCTACTCTGCATTTATCAAGAAGCAAATTAAGATTTTTTAAAATATTGATAATGTAATTTCTCTTTCTAATAAAAAATGCTTTGGTCCACTTTAGTTATCAAAAAAATCCTTTAAAGAATTTTCTTAATATAGACAATTCTGCGGCAAAGAAGGTGAAATGTACTCTACTCACAAAAAGTTAGGGACATTTGCCTTTTTGTTTGTTGTCAGAATATACCTAAAATGCACTATAACCTTTTTTGTTAACTTAATTTCACCATCTTTATGCTTTTGAACAAACACATATAGGTTTTCAATGTTTAGTTCTTATTGTGCAACGTGCTGTTCTCAACAAGGTGAAAAACCACAAAGAAAATCCCAAAAGGTGTCTGAACTGTGAGTTGTTAAGATCAAACATAAAACATGACGAGTTATTGAATCATTGACCAATTTTTGTTATGGTGTATCCAGCTTTTGACAGGTTTTCTTTTCATGGACTGTTTGAAAGGGAAGGGAGGAATTACCACTGCATTATTCTACTTAAATTCCATACATTTATGATAGAATAACAGAGTAGCGTGAACATTTTATGTGTAAATTTCACTCAAAAGCTGAATATCACTTTTTGTTAGTGGTTTTTTTTTAAAAGAACTAAAAGTAAAACAAAAAACAGAAACAACAAACTAACAAAAAAAACAACTCATACTGCTCCCACTGTGACAAAACCAAGTCAACAGCATGCAAATTTAACAGCGATATGTTTTTCCCTGAGATGTTTTGGGTATTACATGTACCCTGCCTGAATTCAGATGCAGACAAGTACGGATTATCCTGTGTTTGTTTCAATTGGCTTTATTCAAATATAGGCGGGTGTCATCTGCCTTAAATAGAAAAACAATGATAACACCCCCCAAAAAATCCACAAACCAAAAGCATTGGTCCTAATGATAAGTGTCCAGTGGATCCCAAACCTTTTGAGTCACAACCTCCAAGATGACAAATGTTTGTTATGACTCATGCCGAGTTATAACTTTGTTGTTTATGCATGAAAAATGAATGTGTCTGTTTCACAGGATAATCTCTTTGCATAAACACCTTGACAGCCCTAAAAAAAGAATCCTAAATTTGCTCAATAAATGTTGCCTATATTTTTTTTTTTACATAACCTCGCAACCCCCCTGAAATTATCTTGGGACTCCTGTGTGGGGGTTGGGACTCCAAGTCTGATTTAATTTATGTTTAAAATGTTGTCAATACCATGAACAAACTGGAATTTGGCTTAAACCAGCAAAGTTTGGTTTCTGTAATATTCTGTAATTTTTTTAAATAAAGGCTTGAAAACAGCAATTTTAAATGCCTGTGATTCAAAGCCTACCAACTTGAGCAGAGCGATCAGAGGTACTATTAAAGGAAAATGTCTTTGAAAAACCTTGCAGGCATTGAGTCCAAAAGGCTTAGTAAAGTTGTAGATGAAGCAACATCTTTATCTAACTGATACAATTCTATGTGTAAAAAAGTTCATTAAGTCATTGTCAGTGACAACTAAAATATTTGGCTGAAAATAGCCATCTTTTTCTCACTTTGATATTTTAACATAAGATATACAATTCCAAAATCATACCATGATGCTTTCATTGTCTGGTCTTTTTTACTTCTTATTTACAGGAGCAATATATCCAACTTTTAATACTCAGACAGCTGCCCTACATTAATGGAGAGTTTAGTCTAGAAAAGAAATCATTCCCTCCAAAACTTACTTGATAAAATCAACATTAAAATGAACATTTAAAATATTTTTTGCAGAATAAAACTTTTTTTTTTTCAAAAAGCAGCTGTGATATCACTACATACCATGTTATATTACCATTAGTTTTAATGGTAATAAAGTAATATATAGCATGTTAAAAAATAAACATCTTTTCTTACAAAAAATTCAACGATAAGCAAATGAAGTGAAAGCAAATTATAGGTTTTGCAAAATAAATTCTAATAAGTTATATCACAATATTAACAATAAGGGAAATAAAAACAGCTGAATTTGTTTGACTTTAAGAGGAGGCAGAAGTTGGAGAATTATGGAAAACAAGTTTTTCATGAGTCTGACAGGGCTGGCCTTTGGAGTGGCTTTGGTGTGGTTTTTATGGCAGTATCATAGCAGCAGCCCACCAGGAGATCATTGTTTGCCATTTTATCCTTCCTCTGTCCTTTCCTTAGTCGAACTGTGAGTATCTCCTCATCAGTCCTGCTCAGTCCCTTCCTCAGGCCACAGGGACTTCTGTGGAGCAGAGCGGGTATGGCTCAGAGAACGGCAAACTCTTGTAAGGGTGTATCTCTGCGTTATGTTGCATAGTGATCAAAGCTTCCCAGGTACTCCAGAGCAGCCCGGTAGCACAGATGGTACTGGTCCTACAGACAGAGACAAAAGCAGGAGTCAAATCTATAACAGTAAAAAAGTAATGCAGGAAGGGAAGTCTTGAAATGGTTCAGATTTGTCCTGCTAAATATTTTCATTTTCTTACTTTTATTCTTGATCTAAATAATAAAAAAATCAATGAATTGCCTAAAACATGACCTGGAAGGTGACAACACACAGAAAATGCAAGTGAGGTAAACATTTTACCTGTTGATCAGTCAAATATATCAGTACCTTTTAATGACACTGCAACTTATTAGAAATCAGTTCAACAAAAAAGTTACCTGGTTAAAGTGAGCCAAAACTCTGAGATAAACTTTATGGGAATGTTAAACTGTGAATTGCTTCTAGTAATAAAAGAATGTTAATATGAGGCTTATGATTAATGTATTAAATATGAATCATTGTTATAGATGAAACTACTCCACCCAAAAGTATATGAAGCAATTTCAATCCAATTTAAATTGGTTTCATCAGTGAAAGTAAAATAAGTGATGACAAACTCGTAATATATTCTTAAATAATTTTTCAATAATAGGGCAAATACTGTGATTGACATTTTTCATCATTTTGGTATTTCTTTATTAGACAGTAAATAAATCTAATCCATGACTATTATTATTATTAGTATCAGTGCTCATACTGACTCTGGGGAAGAACATCCAACAAGCGAGTACCTCTGTCTGAACCATAGCTGGCCGCTGAGTTCGGAGAATCTTGACCGTCTGGAAGATGTCTACAACTCCCTCATACCTCATCCTCTCCAGCACGATGCTCAGGGTGATGAACACCCCAGTCCGCCCGATCCCAGCACTGGTGTACACACATTGTCAGACAATGACAACAAATCATTATGATAATAACATACAAATACTTACAGAAAAGACTAATTAAATCATGGAAGCAAACTGGTCTTTTAAAGTGCAGGTGGACCTTCTAGAGACCTGCTCTGACTTTGTTGTAGTATCAGTAGTCAATATTCCTCAGAGTAATTTTCTGAGGCAGCATTAACTACTGAGAGGAAAAGACTCAATAGTCTGATCATGAAGGCCAGCACTCTACTGGGATGTTTCCTTGACCCAGTACAGGTAGTGGGAGGCATGAGGATGTTAGCCAAGCTTTTGTTACTCTTGTCTGTCATCCCATCCATGAAACTTCAATGATACTGGAACCAGTCAGAGACTGCTGCAGGGGTGCTGCACCTTAAATCTATTGTGGATTATTACTGGCTAGGCCTTCCCTCCAGTGTTCACTCACAATTCTCAGTGATGCAACACTTATTTCTTTTCATTCAGCAATCACTCATACACGATGGGCCATTAACTCCTTTGTTTACACAGCAACAGCAGACATTTAAGACTGGGCAGATGCTCATGCTGCTGACATGACTCTTTACAGGTTTGTACACATTGAGTGACAGTAGTCATCAATTATAAAGAAGAATGAAGGTCTAACTGGTTTTTGAGGACAATGGTACATAAAATTGTAAAAATAATTAAAAAAAATAAGAATCGGTCATCTTTTAGTCAGACTTCTGACTGGCCACAATGTTTTCAGTCGCAGTGCTGGTTTGGTTCCTGATGGTGTTTCAACTGTCTGTACATTTTCATGTGAACATTTTTGTGATTAATGTCAGGTGGACAGATTTTGAGGGGAGGTGGTAGGGTTGGAGGGTAAAACAAAATACTTGTGTTCATGTGGACCTTTAATGTGAAAAATACAGCTACCGCTTATTCTGTGACTGTAACTGGTACATAGCTGTTTTTGTAGCTTCGTATTGCATGTTGGGACGAAAAGACCAGTTCCAATGGATGGGAGTAATCTTAAAAAAATGCATTTTGGTAATCACTGAACAGAGACACTTTATGAAACTGTTATTGCACCAGATGGCAACCATTTGGCTTAAAGGAAACCCTTTTCTCTAAATATGCATGACCAACTCATGACATCAAAGAAAAAGATGCAACTGTTTTTCATGTGCAGAAAGACACACGCGCACACACACACCCACACACACACACACACACACACACACAATACACACAAGGTTACCTGCAATGAACAGTGATTGGCCCATCTTGTCCAAATTGCTCTTTAGTTTTATGGACTTGGTCGATGAATTCGATGAAACCCTCAGCAGTTTTGGGCACTCCTTGTTCCGGCCAGTCAGTGAACTGAAACTGTCTGATTGTCCTCGACTGACCATCCTAATGATTGGCAGGATAAAGAGAAGAAGACACCTGACTCACAGATCTGTAGCTTGGTAATTTTACAGGTCAGTGCTGGGCGGTGAGGTACGGTTGATATGTTCTGATAATAACTGATGATGAAAATACATAATAAATTTGGTTAGCTATTCAATGTGGATTACAGAGAAAGTCTAGGTATGTGTAACAATAACAATGATTTAGATGTATATTTGGTTTTCTGCTAACAGTACACAAAGTGTTGAAACTGCTCCGAAACAGAGTACAGTGAACCCATTTAAAGTAAAGAAGCTGACATACGGAGACAAAAGTATGGAAAAACAAGCCCCTGCGGTCTTCCTGCATTCCCAGTTATACTGTTACTTAAACAAGCTCGGAAAAAAGTCTTTGTTTCGTTGCCTCATCATTTAATAGCAGACTTTGTTCAGTAAGAAACCCTCCGACAGAAATGAACTTACCCTGGTGTTTGTAATTTTAAACTCTCGGAGAATATACTGAGGCATGTTGTACTCGGCCATTGGATCCACAACAAAGTAAAGGTAGCGTGCAGAATGCTCTGCAGGCCAGTACCGATGGCACTTTTCCTACAGAACCAAGACAGGAGATAGTAGAATAGTATATATTACCACTTAATAAAGGAAGAATACATTTCCGAACTGTAATGATATTGATGCACTGTCCATTAAATCCAGTGCTTTCTTTTTAAATGAGGGGTACCTGTCATTACTTATTTATCTATGTTTTTTCAAATGAAACCAAAATACTGGAGCGGTGGGTGAAAATCTGCATTCACACATCCCTAAGAATTTAGCAATCAGGTGCTGATAATCAAATTCATTTAAGTGAACTGGTGTGGCCTGACCACAAGGAGGCCGTGCATAAAAACAGGTGGTTATAAAATGTATCATAATTAAATCCAATGTGTCACAGCATCAAAACTAATCCTGTTAAAGTTCTAGTAGAACTGAGTATCATTCAAGTTCAAACTTAATGGCCTGAAAAACAGTATCATTGTGGATGTATCTGTGTATCATCGTTTTACCCGTCCCATTTCACGGAGTTTGGTGAGCATGACCACAATTGTGGAATTATGTTCCCACAACATTCTCCACAAGTCCTCTGAGGTTTCAGGTAATGGCCCCTGGGTGGCCATGTACGCCTTCTGCTGTCTGCAAATTACAAGAAAGAGATGGCTGTTTGCCCATTTCAGCTTTCTTCTCTTTCTATCCTGAGCCCTTTTTTGTGTGTCATGAGTTATGTCGTCAAGTCATAATAGTAGATATGAACATTGTAAATAGTTACTTCTTCACTTTATTAGAAGTGAGGGAAAGGAAATATTTGAAGATAATTTTGTATTGAATTTACTGAAAAAATAGAATAAAGAAATCTTTCTTCAGTCTTTGACTTCTTTTGGTCAATAATAAAAAGGATCAGTCATCTGAAAACAAACAATTAAGATGCCACATGGAAAATGTATCAGCATTTTTAAAAAGAAACACTGGAATATAACTCATTTTCTGCATCATATGCTCAAATTACGATGGCTCAGGTAAGTTTAATTTCACAATTTCTTTGTGAGTTTTAATATAGTTGATGAAAAATGCATTAAACAGGACATTTAAGAAATAAGTGACAAAAAAAACTCCTAAGGCAAAAGGTATTGAATACAGGGATTAACTCTTTTTCTTTTCTTTCAGGAGAGTTCTGTACCATCTAACTTTGGATAAAGCTCTTGGCCATTTGATGTGAAAACTGCCCAGAAGAACACAAAGCTATGAAACAGTCTGTAATCTCCTCTTTTTAGCTGCTTTTACTATAATCTGACATCATCTACCATTCCAAGAACATACATGTGCTTTCGGTGTCTACATTCTGCAGTGAACAAATTTCTATGGACTCACCTGTAACCATCAATGAAACTAGCATTAATGTAATCTGAGCCCTCCACCCCTCTGACTGGCTGCAGACAGACACGTGTGGACTCGAAAGGCATAATGTTCACCAGCCGGTTCTTGAATTTGTTACATGGAAGGTTTGCACTGATGAATCTCAAAGTTTGTGCTTTAGAGTTGGCCAGTTTCTGCAGAGACAGAAATGAAGCGAAATTTCTGAGTTGACCAGAGTGCTGCATGAGCTCAATACATGATGAACAATATCTAAGACAGTAATAAATCAATGAAAGTACAGATGTGATATGGTTTATTTTTCTCTCCTCTCAGAAGGAAGTTATTTTACAGCTGCACCTGTCAGGTCAAGACATAGCAAAAGAACATTGTCCTCTGCTTTGCAAAAACCTTCGGTCAGGTCCAAAAGCACCAGGACAGCAGAGGTACCAGATTATTGTAGCATTATCTGGTTGTCATCAGAACACACAACATGTTACAACCTCTACGTTTTACCAAGCCAATAACAGCTGGAGTGTTGTTCATTTCCTGGGGCGGATTAATGCACAGGCTAACCTTGGCTACAACCTAGGGGCCCCGATTGGCCAGAAGATCTTTAACCTTAACCTCTATTGGCCCATTACAAAAATAGCACAAACAAAGCAGCTGATTCACTGAATGCAGCCAAATCCCCATTTACTCAATCTCTAAAAAAGTTTTGATGTTGGGGAGGTGATCATCAGTCTGGAATGTTTTATTCTGGTACAGTATAGTTCTGCACTCATCATGGCTGTCAAAATAAAACCATTATCCCAGACATGAATCTGTGAAATCAGAAACTTAATTTTTTAACACATTGATGCATAAGAAAGAAATTTATAACTCAGGTCATATTTTAGAATCTGAATATGGTATTATGTCAGCCAGAAAAACTGATTTTGTGCATGTATGTGTTCCAAAAAAAAGTTTTGGAACATGGGTGGCTGACTCACACAATTAGCTTAGGGGCACATGATCACCTTAATCCATCACCTTCATGTCATTCTGGATCCAAAACCAGTATATTGACATAAGCCAGGCATATGCAGAGAGAGGATTGTCAAAT
>JAVQJG010022755.1:0-12911 GCA_036024015.1 Craterocephalus amniculus
AAACAAATATTTGTAATTACTTAAGAAAGACTTTAAATTGTACTTTTCTGTATCAGTATCAGAAAATTATTTAACCGACACTACAAAAATTTTTCATGAATTTGTCCTCTGATGGTGCATGAGTGCAAATCAGAGGATCTGGGTTCAACTGCTCCACCTGAGCTGCATCGTGGAGCACAGATCCAAGAGATTTACTCATTTATTATGATTATTCTGTAGGTTTGGCAACATTTAATTAATAACATTTAATAAAGGAAAATTGTGTAATGTCTGTATTGTTCCATACATTGTTTACTTGTATCCATCTAAGTGGCCAATCAGAGCTCAGCTGCTCTGAAACACGACATCATAGCTAACTCATGCGTTCTAACCACGGTACAGATCAGAAACCGTGGAGCTGGGCGTGTCTGACTCTCCTGATCTCTCTGCAGCGGCGATGGAACTATGGGCGTCTTCAACATCAAGCGGCGGCGCTTCGAGCTGCTGTCCGAGTACCAGAGCGCCGACCTGACCTCGGTGGCGCTGATGAAGAGGGGCAGGAAGGTGGTCTGCGGCTCCTGCGAGGGCACCATCTACATCTTCAACTGGAACGGCTTCGGCGCCACCAGCGACCGCTTCGCCATCAAGGCCGAGTCGGTGGACCGCATCGTGCCCATCACCGACAGCATCATGTGCACCGCCTCCACGGACGGATACATCCGGTGAGCCGCCCAGACACATGTCTGCAGCACCAGAGACCAACACTCAAGTAAAAGTACAAGTACTCAATGAAATAAGTTACTTGAGTAGAAGATGAAATGTTCTTGAAGCATCATACTTAAGTAGAAGTACTAAAGTATTCAGCATTTTTCCACTTGAGTCATTTTAAGTAAGTTATTTTAAGTTATTTTCTACTTATTGCAAGTAGTTTATATTAAAATGTTCTACTAAAGTACGACAAGTAAAAGTAAAAGTAGCCCAATCTGTGTGTAGCCTTTTAAGACAACAGTCAACTTTAAATATATAGTTTATGCTTTGACATTTTTAGCTTGACTGACATTTAATGTTTCTCTGGCTGCAGCAGCTGTGCAGACAGGAAAATAAGAAACACACAGTAGAACGTGGGTTAGTAAACAGTGCAGAAACATTCGGCTCACATGAGAATAGGGAATCTTATTTAAGCAGAATCTGATTCAATCCTAAATTTACAAGAATTGTTGTTTTAAAAGACTTTCAAAAGAGTTTGGCATTCAAAACTACTAAGTGACAAGTAAATATTAAAGTGGGAAAGGGAAGCAGAGATAAATTTCCCCTCTTTGTTAATAGATTTCTTCCATGTGTTTTCAGTTTCTTAGTCACTTAATTTACCTTAAAAAGCTTCTTTTTTCATTCAACAACCATTTTTTCCCCAACTATTTAAGCTATTTTTTGATTAAAGAGGAACATAGTTAATCCTGGAATTAGTTGCTTTCGTTATTTTGAAACTACATCAGGACTTTTAACATTTATCCAAAATATGTTATGGAGTAAAAGTGGAAGTAGAAAAAAATAATACTCCACTAATGGAGTATTATTATTTTAATACTTCAGTATAGTAATGAAGTGTTAACAGTTACTACTCGGAAATTTAGAAAATCCTGAAAAAGTGCTGCATTTCTGTAACTTTAAAAATGAATAGTACATATACAGACAAATAGTCTGCAAATCAATATATTTAAGCTTTCTTTTTTTTTTAGATTTTGATGATCAAGATTTGCAGCTTCAGAAAACCTCAAATTAAAAAAACTAATGAGAAATTAGGTTGAAATCAATAAAAAATGGATTTTAAATACAGAAATGGCAGGCCTCTGAAATTAAAATCTAATAAAATAAAATGTGTTGGTTTCACTTTTATGTTGAATTGCCAGAACAAAACAACTTTCCCAGCTTTCCCATTAGTTCCTGTAGATCTTTGGCCGTCGGGCATCCCTGACCCCTGAGGCGCCGCTAACGCCCTCCGTCTGTCCCCCTGCAGGGCCGTCAACCTCCTTCCCAACCGCGTGATCGGCTGCATCGGGCAGCACGTGGGAGAGCCCATCGAGGAGATCGGCAGGTCCTGGGATTCCCGCTTCCTGGCCAGCTGCGCCCACGACCAGCTCATCAAGTTCTGGGACATCTCGACGCTCCCGGCCACCACCGTGAAGGAGTATCGCAAGAGGAAGAAGAAGGACGGCCGCATGAAGTCTCTCACCAAGAAGGCTCTGGGGGACAACGACTTCTTCTCTGGACTGGTGGAGGAACAGGAGCAGAAAGAGCAGAAGGAAGAGGAAGATGATGATGAGGAGGAGGATGATAGTGACAGTGGCAGTGATTAAAACTTCCTGTGGATGTGTGAAGCCTGTGTGGTTTATGGTTTCTGTTGGAAAGTGGGAACTCTACCGGTTGGACCGGATGTTTAAGTTTTGGATATTCCAAAATGTTTTTACATGAATGAATTATTGTCATGTGTGTCTTTGTTTTTTTCCCTCTGAGATGAATAAAATATTTCCCATTTCATCCATTTTCCAGCACAGCAGCTTCGACTGTTAGTTGGCCTTTTGGAATATTTTTATTAAATTCGAACTAAGAATAGTAACACAACTGAGTAGTATAAACAAAACATAAAATATGCAACAACAAAAAAGACTCCAAAAACATTACTGAAAAGTCCGAAAACGAGCAGGATGAAGGAAAAACGTATATACTCCTGCCCCCTACCCAGAAAAAAATATACTCTTCCTTATTTAGAATGATTTAAAATCAAATTAAATTGTCCAGTTCCGTTCAAAAAGAAAAAAAAAACATTTCTAGAAGATTCCAAATAAAGTACCATCCCTCGTGCAAATGTATGGTTGGGTTTACCAGAAATCTGCTTGGAAGCCTTATTTTGTTTTATCTATGCTATATTATTATACTTAAATTATCTTTTCAGTTCATTTAGCCCTCATTCTCCATGTTATGTCGCCTATTTCTGACATTTCAAGTCAGTCACAAAGTCACAAATATAAGATTAGATTATTTAAAAGGTGACAGCGCAATTTTATAAAAACACATGAGTAAAAATAGTTTAAAAAGCCAAAATTTGCCAAAAGGCTATTTTTCACCTGTAGTCCTCTGGCCATGATGGGAAAAATAGAAAAAACTCAAAGTCATATTTCAGAGATAAAAGTCGTAATCATGACTCAGAATAATAATGACCATTTATCGATTTATTATCTTATCATATATCTTTTTGTCTCATTAATGACTTTTTATCTCATAAATATGACTTTGAATCTGAAAATTAACACCTCAAATACCTAATTATGACATTATTCGTAAGAATTTATTTATCTATTATTTCAAATAGCAGAAAACGGATTTATATACCGTCCTATATTGTATGGATAATTTTATCTCATTACTGACGCTGGTACGCTCCACACAGATGGTACAGTCCAACTGCTGGCGGGAAACCGCTGAAAGTGACGTCATGTGAACGGGCTAGTCAATATGGCGGCGAGCAGGAGAGGGTAGCTTAGTAACGAGAAGCGTCCCGTTAATCCTTAGTTGAACAAGGCCTTATTTTAGCTGACCAGGTGAGTACGCGTTCACCGTGCGGGGAATAAAATGGACACGGAGCCCATATTTCAGCCTTCCAGGCAGAGCTAACCTCCTGTTAGCACAGGTTAGCTTCAGAGCTAGCATGCTAGTATTTGTAAACAATGAGCCAACACGTTGCTGGTAATGAAACTGATGAGTTAATCTGAAATATGTCACTTTTTAACCAACAATGCGCGGTAGCAAAAGAGGCACCACGCGCGGGAAACCCAACAGAATAAGCGTTTTACTTCTCTAATGGGTGTTTAATGGAAAACAACGTTAATGGGTTGGATTGAACTGAAATGCAGCTGTTAAACATATAAACCGATGCTAGATGGAGGAGATCTGTCCCATCAGCTGATGCAGATATGTGTGGACAGAGATGACTCAATAATAAAAGGAAACATTTCTTCACATATGATGTGTAAAGACACTCTAGAAAGGAGAAACAGAGTTATAACAGCATATCAGACAGGAAATTAAATCATTTAGTTGTCATGATAACTCCACCTCGATATATCTGCTGTCTGTATCAATGATTAGCCAGTGCTGGGTGAATCAGTAGTTGTTACCGGCTGTAAACACGAGATTAGCTTCATTTTCATCATCGGGTTCATGTTCTAACCCTGACATAAACGTGTGTTTTCAGCTGTTTGACTCCCGCTGGGCGGCAGCAGGATGCCCGGGAAAAACGGAGACCAGTTCAAAGCCGGCGACCTGGTGTTCGCCAAGATGAAGGGCTTCCCCCACTGGCCTGCCAGGGTACGCACACACACAGACATACACACTGTTTCCTGGATGACATGATTAATCCTTCGGTGCATTTGCAGGTCTGTAAGTCGGATGACGGCTACAAGAGGCGAATCCCTGTCTACTTCTTCGGGACCCATCAGATGTACGTGCGCCCAGCGGCTCATCGCTTCCCCTCACGCTTTCCTCCTCACCCACCGCTGTGATCCATATCTCCTCAGAGGCAGCCTCCCCCCGGAGAATGTGGTTCCATACATCGGCAACAAAATGAAGTATGGCAGCGGCGTTCGCATCCGAGGCTTCGCAGAGGGAATGTGGGAGATCCAGAACACCCCCGGGATCGGAAGCAAACTCAAAGTCAGTCTGAGCTGCTTGAAATCGTCTGGTTTCATCCTGGATGGACTTGTTTCCTCCACCAGTCTCTCTGGTTCTCCTGCATCTTCTGTGTTCCTCTCAGGTTCCAGGAAAGTCCAACGCCAGTGCGACGCCTGCTAGACCGGCTCCTGCTGCCAAACCTGGAACGGCCGCCGAGAAGCCGACCCCAGCAGCTAAAGGTGTTCCTGCTAGAACCAGGACCAGAACATCCTCCAGGTTGGCTCCAGATAGAACCGCAGACTCCATAAGCAGGTCAGACACTGCAGAACCCCCCACGGCCACCAGAGGCAGGAGGTCTGCGGGCCGCGGTCGAGCTGGGGGGCGGAGCCGAAGTGAAAGGATCCGGTCTGCAGACAGCAGGAGGACGGTGAGAGCAGTTAAAGCAGAAACAGAAAAATATTTGATGACGGTGCTTCGAGGTGAACGTAACATGAGGTTGTCATGTGTCAGGTTGAATCTGCCCCTGACACTAAACCTGCTGAACGTACGAGAAGAAAAGTCCTGCCTGAGAAGGAAACTGAGAGCGGAGACGTTTCTAAAGACACTGGATCATCAGCAGACGTGGAAGAAGCTGCTGGAGGCCGAGCCACCACCCGGAGCAGAGCCACGCACTCACAGGTAGGTCAGCCCAGGTCCAGGCTGGTTCCAAGGTATAATGGTACCAGAACGATACTATACCAACTTGATACGATACTTTTTTAAACACATTTTGCTATACGGTGATGCCGGAAGGATGATATTCTTTCCTCCCCATTCGAATCCTTTATCATTTTTTGGGTGTCGATTCTATTTAAATTGCGATTCTCTTGATTCTCCAATATTACATATTTTGTAGAGAAAAACAAAAAAATTCACAAAAATCTTTGTGCTATTTTGTTTTCTTCATTTCATTAAGGAAAAAAACAACACAGCAGCCAGACCAAAATTCTGCTGCTATAATATCCAACAAGTAAATTTTTAAGTTTTTTAAATATTTCTTTTGCATTTATTTGAAAGAGATAAAAAAAAAATTTATTCTGAGATAAAATATCCCAATATTTGATTTTTCGATAATAATTGATGTTTAAAGAATGTTATCTGGTTGGAATAGTGGGTAATTACACACACTACTGTAATATATGCTATATAGCTATATGCTATAAGCCCTGTTACTTATTTTATTGCATTTTCTTAATTTGTAATTCTTTCTAATTCTTAATTCTAATAATATAGAAAAAAACACTGCAAAGGGTAAAATATGTTATGTAGCTCATAACAGAAAGAAATTGTATCCAATAATGGCATGAGAAACGGTGAGCGAATGGGAGTTTTTTTATCTTATGGGACAGTTTTCCTGAAAACGGAAATATATAATACTTGTTTGTGCAGCATGAGATGATGTTTTATCACAGTAATTCACAAAAAGTACAAGGCGAGAAAAACTCCAAAATGCCCCCAGACATCAGCGGGTTAAAGCAGAAACGGGAAATTACTCGATGACGGTGCTTCACCTGGATGTAACGTGAGGTTGTCATGTGTCTCCAGAGGGGACCAATCAGAGCCTCCGAAGCAGAATCTGCTCCTGACACTAAACCTGCTGAACGTACGAGAAGAAAAGTCCTGCCTGAGAAGGAAGCTGAGAGCGGAGACGTTTCTAAAGACTCTGGATCATCAGCAGACGTGGAGGAAGCTACAGGAGGCCGAGCCACCACCCGGGGCAGAGCCGCGCATTCACAGGTAGGTCAGCCCAGGTCCAGTGGCACACTGGTCTGATTAGATACTTGTCTGTTTTGCATGCTGGTTCAGTTGGATACTGGTCTGGTTGAATGCTGGTCTGTTCAGATACTGGTCTGTTCTGGTGAAAGTGAAGTAGCATGCTAGCGGCTAGCTGCTGCTTCATAACTAGAATCTACATCAAGCCAAAATGCTTCTTATTCTGACGTTTTCTCATTTTGTTGATGAAAAGAAACGAAGCCGGAAGGACAGTTTTTAACTTTCGGTAGACGTACGTACGTATGTCACTTCCACCATCCAACCAACCAGAGCCCTTCCCAACCCCTGGATTTAATGCAGAATTAAGAACATGTGTTTTCCATGTAAACCTTAAAGGAACTATACCCGATATCACGTCCGCCTAACTTAGTTAGCGATAGCGGCTAGTTTGTTTTAGCTATTGTGTGACGCTCTTTCTTGGCTAAGGGGTTTAACTTTCGTAATTTAATACCAGATCAATAGGGGAACGCTATTACTGGCTGATCGGAGTCTGGACATTCGGAAAATTAACCTGGCAGAGAGAGCGTCACACCAAACTAGCCGCTATCGCTAACTAAACTAGCCGGACGTGATATCGGGTATAGCGCCTTTAATTCAGAATTAACATTTCCATGTAAACGTGTACAAGATTTAATCCGGATTTATTTAATTCGCAATTATTAGCTCTGAAGTAAAGAACACTGTGTAACCGTAGATAGTGTGTCTGCAAAAGGAGGCAACACTTCAGTCAGGAAAAACGGGCTATAACGTTGTTCAGTGCTCCCTCTCCCAGCCCGGCAGTAAAGCTGCAGTAGCTACGTACACACAGATAAACCACGCCGAGCGTCTCAGAGCAAAGGCACGGCCATGGTTGGAAATATTTTTTATATTCTTAATATATATAGCTATTCCAAATAAGTTCCAATTGTTCATTATATTTGTATATAAATTGTATATTTAAACTTTGTATATATAATAATTGTGTATTTTTCTTTTTTAAGTGCTTAACCGAATATTACTCCACAGTGCAAATAGTCCGGTCACATATCTCAGCAGTTGTAAGCGTGTGATTAGCGCCACCCTGTGGTAAAAAAATAGATGACTTCCCATTTCATTCTAACATCTATTGAGTGTGGGAGTCTGAGCTCTGGATCAGCTCGATTCCCCCTACAAAGACAAAAAGATGAGGTAAAGCAGATCAGTGGCAGGAGGCATAAAAGGCTTTCAGCAAAAGAGGAAGATGAAGCTGATGCTAGCCCAAGTTCCAGCCGCCATAATTCAATGAACAAACATTGCTAAGCAACAAACGCCTCGCGGTGAGGATCTATTTTACTCTGAGCACAAATGATCGATGAATTATTTGGCCTTCACAGAGGCGGAAGACTTGCAAGTAGCCGTATAATAAGCGGGATACATTATCCCTTACTTAAGGCAAAGAATTATTTGAATGAACTGTCCTGAAACAACTTTTGAAAAACATTACAATAGCCTTAAATTAATTAATTTATTAGAGATTAGAAATGTAATTCCTTTTCTAGTCATTTCCAAATGTTGTTTTATGTATTGTTTTAAATGCAAACCTTTTGAACAGTGAGAATGAGAAAATAAAGCCACAGCATGTAACACTCATCGCTCAGACAGGGCGATGCCGTCTATGCAGGACCAACCTGCTCCAAGATTTCTTTCAAAATAAAGGATTTATTTTTTCACAGAAAGCAAAGTGTCAAAGTATGGAAACACAAAAAGTATCGAATCAGAAATTTGGTATTGTGCTAACCAGACTCTCTCATGTGTCCTCAGAGCGGACCAATCAGAGCCTCTGAAGCAGAATCTGCTCCTGACGCTAAACCTGCTGAACGTATGAGAAGAAAAGTCCTGCCTGAGAAGGAAGTTGAGAGCGGAGACGTTTCTAAAGACTCTGGATCATCAACAGAAGTGGAAGAAGCTGCTGGAGGCCGAGCCACCACCCGGGGCAGAGCCGCGCATTCACAGGTTGGTCAGCCCAGGTCCAGTTGCACACTGGTCCGGTTGCATACTGGTACTGTACATTAGAAAAAATGTTTCACCCTCTAATTATTCGCATTTTCATGTCATTCGTTCGTGCCGGCCCTGATGTGTGAAGCCTTTAGTCCTGATGCAACCAGGCTCTGGGTATCTGTCTAGCTGGTCCTGTAATGTGTTCCTGCACATTACAAACTGGCTGAATCATGGTTGTTATCATGTGTCCTCAGAGCGGACCAATCAGAGCCTCCGAAGCAGAATCTGCTCCTGACGCTAAACCTGCTGAACGTACGAGAAGTAAAGTCCTGCCTGAGAAAGAAGCTGAAAGCAGAAACGTTTCTATAGACTCTGGATCATCAGCAGACGTGGAGGAAGCTGCTGGAAGCCGAGCTAGCACCCGGAGCAGAGCCTCACACTCACAGGTAGGTCAGCGTTCAGATAAGATGACTCCGCTTATTTCCTACGAGGTAAACCTGAGTCGTCTCCTTTGTGTGATCCTCCTCAGACCAGATCCAAGAAAACTTCAGAAAAAGAATCTGTTCCTGATGTGAAACCCGCTGAAAGTACGAGAAGTAAAGTCACACCTGAGAAGGAATCTGAGGACGGCGGCCGAAATACGAATCGGAGCAGAGCCGCGGATTTAAAGGTAAACGCAGCATCCGTCATGATGAGGCGGCACCTGCACCTACACCCACACCTGGACCAATTTTCATATTTCAATAATTTTTCCCTCAATCATGATATACAATATTTATCTCAAATTTATTTGGTCAAGTAAACAGAGGGTTCCATTTTACAGCCTTGAGTGCTGAATGCACTTTTATTAAGGATCAGAAGCACATGTGCATTAAAATTTGACTGAAATTAAAGTAGATGAGTATAAAAATGATAAAAAATAATAATTTTCAGTGACTATAACAAAGGTACAGTTGTGCAAAATGCCAAAAAAACTCAAAACAAACTAACTGGACATAAACAATATTCCCTTATTCTATAACTTGTGTGACAATCTGAAAATCTTCATATGTTGCCCTGCCCTGTAAACCCACACCTGTCTTTAGTGTAGAGGTTACCGTGTTTACCTGCATCCCTCAGTAACTGGAGGTAAACCTTGTCTTTCATCAGGCTGATGATGAGGAGACGAGGAAGAGGACGTCCTCTGGTCCCCCGGAGACAACCGCTGGGAAGAAAAGGAAAGAAGAGGAGACGGGGGAGAGCCAGGAGGTGAAGAGAAGGAGAGAAGAGAGGGATGACAGGAAGCAGGTGCAGAAGGAAAGTCAGGATAGCAGGCGAGGAAAGAAAAGAGAGACAAGGGAGGAGGAGACACCAGAGAGACGAGTGTCCAAAAGAAGGTTGGAGGAGGAGGAGAGGATGGAGGGAGTGAAGACGAGGAGGGCAGAGAGTAAGGAGCAGAGGTTAGACGGGAAAGAGGGAAAGAAAGAGGAGAGGACGAGGAGAGACAAGGAGGAGCAGAAAGTCACAGAGGAAGAGGAGAGGAGGACGAAGAGGGAGGGAGGTGTGGACGGAAGGAGGAAGAAGACGGCTGGAGACGGATCAGAGAGAGACGAGAACCGAGCGAAGGACGGAGAGGAGAGAAAGGACAGCGAGGTAATCCTGCAGCTCAAAATCCCAGTGTTCCCAGTAATCCCAGTACTCCGGATGTCCCCAGTGTTCCCGGTGTACCCAGTGTTCCCAATGTCCCCAGTATTCCCAATGTTCCCAGTGTCCTTAGTGTTCCCAACGTCCCCAGTATTCCCAGTGTCCCCAATGTCCCCAGTGTTCTCAATTTTCCCAGTGTTCCCAATGTCCCAAATTTTCCCAGTGTTCCCAATGTCCCCAGTATTCCCAGTGTCCCCAATGTCCCCAGTGTTCTCAGTTTTCCCAGTGTTCCCAATGTCCCCAGTGTCCCCAGTGTTTCCAGTGTTCCTAGTGTTCCCAATGTCCCCAGTATTCCCATTTTTCCCAATGTTCCCAGTGTCCTGAGTGTTCCCAATGTCCCCAGTATTCCCAGTGTCCTCAATGTCCCAAGTGTCCCCAGTGTTCCCAATGTCCCCAGTATTCCCAGTGTTCCTAGTGTTCCCAATGTCCCCAGTATTCCCAGTGTTCCCAGTGTTCCCAGCTTGATGTTTGTTCCCGTCTCTCTCCAGCGGGATCTCCGCCTGGCGGCCCGGCGTGAGAGCCTGCTGAGGTCTCTGCGAGGACTGATGGAGGACGGGCGGGGGAAGGCGGGGAGGAGCGCTCGGTGAGGAAGACCACAGCCTCTTCATCCTCCGGGTCGCCCAGCCCGTCTCATCTTTGTCTGTCTCCGTCTTCCCAGGAAAACCTCGGACACGAAGAGCAGAGAAGAGGAGGAGAGGAAGAATTCCTCCAGGAGGAAGGAGGACAAGATGTCCACCCGCCGGGCAGAGAGGACAAGTCCCGCGGAGGAGAAGACGTCCCCCAGGAAGACGGCGGAGGTTAGAGGAGACGAACTGCGGACGGAGAGACGCGACAGAACGAGCAGAAGAACGGAGAAGAAGGAGGACAGCGAAGGGAGGAAGACGGATAAAAGTAAAGAGAGAGAGGAAAGGATGTCCACCAGGAAGACAACGGAGGCGAGGAGGGACGGAGAGAAGAGCACAAAGGACAAGAAAACAGAAACGATGAAGCCGAGGGAAGAGGAGAGCAGGAACAAGGCGGAGGACAAGACGAAGATGGAGGGAGGGACGGAGAAGAAAGACGAGAGAAAGATCATCGGGAAGATCGTGAAGGCGGTTCAGGGGACCCGGATCCAGGTGAAGACCATGATGGGGGTAACCTTGGCAACCGCGGTGGACGGGAAGAAAGAGGACAAAAAGGTGGAAGAGAAGAAGAAAGACGATAGAAAGGTGGAGGAGAAGAAAGATGACAAAAAGGTGGAGGAGAAGAAGAAAGAGGACAGAAAGGTGGAGGAGAAGCAGAAAGAGAAGGTGGAGGAGAAGAAGAAGATGGAGGAAGAAAACAAAGAGGACAGAAAGGCGGAGAAGAGGAAAGAAGACAAAAAGGTGGAGGAGAGGAAGAAAGACGAGAAGAAAGTGGAGGAAAAGAAGAAGGAAGAAAGGAAGGTGGAGGAGAGGAAGAAGGACTCTGAGAAGTCTGAAGACTTGAGGAAAAGAAGCTCTGAGGACAAAAAAGATGGGAGTGGATCGGAGGGTGAGAGGAAGACCAGGGGAAGGGAAGAACAGAAAAAGAGGGATGCAGGTGAGACCACAAGAAAGAGAGGAGAAGAAGAAAATGAAGAGAAGAAGAAGAAGGAAGTGGAGGGGGGGCGAGTGATGCGGGAGCAGAGCAAGAGAGAGGACAGAGGAGACGGAAAGGCCCAGAAGCAGGACGAGGGGGAGGCGGCGCGTCCACCGGGGGACACCAGGAAGCAGAGGAAGAGGGGCGGGACCCCCCCGGCCGAGTCCAGGACCGGAGCGGTGGGAGGGGGGCACGACCAGGAGGAGGAGGAGGAGGAGGAGGAGGAGCAGAGCTCCCACATGTCGGCGACAGACTCAACCCTGCACCGGATCCACGGAGACATCCGCATCTCTCTCAAGTCCACCACACCCGTAAGACCCCCCCCCCACCACCACCATCACAGCCCCATACTCACCAGACCTCTAGACCAGTGGTTCCCAGCACTTTTTGCCACGACCCCTAAAATGATACACTGGTGCTGGGGAGTATATCTCCTGTGATAGGTTACTAGCTTTATATCAGATCTGCAGGATTCTCTACATATCAGGCTTTAAAAGAAAATTAATTTAGATTTATGCATTAATGTTAGAACTAATATGGTAAATTCAGATTTATCTCTTTGTTAGTGGTTTGATTTTAACAGCCATGATAAAAATCCCACATTTCTTTGGTAAATATCGTGTATATATTTTTCCCTGTAAGCCGGAGGCCCCCCTGAATGCTCGTGGAACCACTGGTCTGAAGTATTTATGTTTGTATGTATGGCATACAAACATACATATTTTTGTTTGTTTGTATGTATGTATGTAAGTATGGCAGCGTGTTTGCCCCATATGCTGCTTTCATGTTGAGCAGACTGTGGAGTGAACAGTCTCAGCACTATGAATCATGTACCCCTTTCACACTGGTCAAAAAACCCGTTTAAACCCGCGTACAATCGGCTTTTGGTGCCAAGCGACCCGGGTTAAAATCGGCTTTAAACGGCTCGGCTCCAATCGGCATGCGGTGTGAACGCCAGACCCGGGTTGACCCGCTAATTTACGGATGACTTTGGGCAGTGCATGTCCACAACATGACATCTTGCCAGTTGCTTCTCATGCAAAGGTAACAAAACATCTCTGTTTGGAGCAGCATTCAGTAGCCTACATTCTGTGGGAAAACCGGCCGCCACCCACTGAGTTGTTTGGATGGACTAAAGTAAAACAAGAAATCACATTAACTCCTGGCTGACTCGCTCTACATTGTTTACTGTATTTAAACAAAACTTTAACTTAAAA
>JAVQJG010022756.1:0-18021 GCA_036024015.1 Craterocephalus amniculus
ACATGCAAACTCCACACAGGAAGGCCACAGTTCCAAGCCCCTCCTCAGCCGGAATCTGGCTCCGACCGACTTGGGACTCGAACCGGCGGCCTTCTCACTGTGAGGCCGCAGTGCTAACCACTACACCATCGCCAGCCCTCAACCGTGACTTCACGTCAATCTGAATTAAACTGATTTGTGATTGTTGCATTCATTATCCTTGGTATAAAAATTAATAATTGATCAAACTAAAAAAAGAATAAAACAACATTACATGCTCAAGCTGGGACACATTCCTGGGGGACTGCTGGACAACAAGTGGCCCATCTGAGCAGAGCTCCACCAATTTCCTTCTCTGCTGGAGTCCCATTAATGTAGCTTTTTTACTGTGTGTGTGTGTATGTGCGCGTGTGTGTGTGTGTTTGTGTGAAGCAGCTTTTACACATGAATATAAAACTAAGTCAACCTCTCCCCTCTTTACTTTTGCATAAATCAGGCTAATGCCACGAGATGCAGCAAATTATATATGATTGCAGAGAAAACCTCCAGCAAGGAAAACAAAAAAAGCTTATAAATATCCTCTTATGAAGTGGACTGATACATCTGAGTCAGGGAGCTGTTGCTCTTTGTAATTCAAAGTCTCATTTAGAAATAATTACATTGAGAATGGCTCTGTGGAAAGATGACTAACGTCTTGTTTATTTTACACTGCCTGTAAAGTTCACAGATAATTTTATGGATGCACTGGTTTGATATTCATTCTTATATTCAGCTTTGTCAACATTTCTATTATTCAGACTCAATAATTAAATGTTGAAATTTCAACATTCATGTTAGTCACTACTTTCTGTGCCACGCTTTCACTTCCCCCACAAGTGGAGACAGAGTGTGGCTCGTTTAAAGCAGATCTATGCAACTCTGGGTGTGTTTACCATGCAGTCTGCACCCCAAAAGCTGTAGGGGGAGCTCCAGAGCGAAAAAAAATAGGCGACAGACGAAGAAGAATGTTGTAAACAGAGGCAACTTACGGCTGTTTTGAACAGGACTTGAAGTAAGGTATACTGTACCATAAAAGTCCCAGTTTTCTCACGTATCGTATCATAACATTATGCCATACCAACTTTATATATAAAGCACTTCCAAAAGCTGAATAAAGTGCTGTACACACATGAAATCATTATAGAAAAGAAAAGCAGATTAAAAATAGAAACAAATCATTATACCCATCTAATTATATTCCAACAGTCTTATCTTGACTTATCTTATCCGTTACTCTGTCCCTTTCTCTCTCTCTTTCCCTCTCCTCCCCTGATAAAGTCTTCTTGTGTTTCTTCGCTGAATCAGTCACAGTGTGCGCTCAAAACAGCCAGTGTGTTTATATCTACCTGCTCGTGTGTGACGCAGTGCACACAGCCGAACTCGGCTGCCAGTTACCTGCTGCGTCCTCAAGTTTAACTGCATTACAGTAACAAGATACACATACTTTGACTGAGGACGTCTACTACCTCCACAACTGCTTTTTGTAAAGCCTTTATAAAAAGTCTTTACTTGCTTGCACATACAGTAAAATGGAAAATATTACTATGCAATCAGACACAGAAGTTTCAGATGTAGTTGAAGCTGTTCTTCAAATCTTTTGCCCATCGTTTATCTCATAACGGAGCCGGTCTGATGACATCAATAAAATATTCTTAGTAACATGTGACCACAGATTATTAATATGAGGGAACAAGATAAGTACGTTAGTCACGTGTTCGTCATGCATGATAACAAAACCGCAGCTGCAGGATAATGGGTGAGTTCCCAGCATATGTGTATCATCTACTGATTTAATTTAATTTCCTTTTAATCCTGGGGAAATTATTACAATATGTATTATTATGATATTGTAATCTCTAACAATTAATCAGAGTATCATTATTAGTAAGAGTCACTCAGTGTGGGTGCAAAGAACACATGGTATTAAATCAGTATTTGGCCATTTGTGACATGTGGCCCCACAATGACATTGAGTTACCACATGAAAGTAATCTATTACCATGAATTAAAACACATTTTCTTACAATGTTGCCAAGGGGTTTTTCCATGAAAATTGCTGAAGAAAGCGAGAGCCTGTTTAACTTCGTGCCATCTCCTAATTCAGCTTCAAGCTGTTCCAAGCACAGCTCAGCCTTATTAGTCCAGTCTAAGTCAAGACTAACCCGAATGCTCCCACTTAGTGCTTGCACCAGGGATGTCCAACAAACTCACAAAATGAAAATGATGAAATGAGCGACACTAATGGCAAAATGAGAGTGCCACAGATGCTCACAAGTCAGTTTTTAGCAAGTTCAATTCAAGTCTCAAGTCACTTTTAGTTGTAATAAGTAAACTGCTGTGTGGCGCCTGCTGTCTGGTCTGCTTAGAAGACTGAATTCTAATATCCAAGGAATATAAAATCATTGCTCATTCATTTGCAATTCATTGCAATTCATCTAGACCCACGGAGATATTTTCATAACTAATCCTGCTGTTTATTGTATATTTTTCTTCGTAATTGTAGAGCAGAAGGCCAATATGCAGTACCTGAAGGTTTTAGATGTTTCCCTGCTGATTATAATGACAGTTTCTGGTCATGTGCACAAGCCTCTTAATGAACCACTAATCATTTTCCTGAGGTGTATTGTAACAGGTAAACCAATTAAATCTGCACGACAACAGGACCACAGTTACCTGTACAAGTGTGTCAAGAAAATCATTAAGATAAAAAAAGGCAACTTGACATAACTGTGTGACTGTTTAAATTCAGTTAAAAAACACAATATTTGAATAATTGAGATGCAATACTTACATGTCCAGTAAATATTCCTTACAATTCTAAATCAGCAACAGCTGTACTTTTAGAATAACCAGACCCAGTAAAACTGCACCATTCACAGTTGGTCTGATGCCACTTTGGTCTCAGTTTAACATTATGTCAAAATCACAAGTAACACTATGTTCAGTAAAGGTCTCATTCTTCTGAATGAGTGATGATTGAAACTGTTCATTAAGGCCCATTTGGCAGGTTTGAATCAAGGTCATGTCTGCCTGAAGTCATTTACCATGAAAGTCAGTAATAAGATGAAACATCTCCAGGACCTTCAGAAGTCTGAGGTGAAACACAGGGACATACTTTCTCATGCCTTTTGTGTTTCTTGTTTCTCGTGAGACCACGACACGCCTATGAACCGTGACCTTTCTTCATGAGAGCTCTCATTGAGTCAATCAAGAGAGGTTTGATTAATTGACCTTCAGGAAGCTATCAGATGCTTTCTGAATCAGCTAAAAGCTGAAATTCAATTGAATCATCAGGCTGGGGAGACAGGGGTCATCAGAGAGGTCAGCAGTAACGCTGATGTCATACCAAAGTTATACGTCATACGCCGTGTTGTCTCATATACCAGTTAAGGAGATGGAAACATGGCTCGTAAAACTCTTCCAGGCAACTTGAATGCACTGCTCTTAGCATGAACAGCATGCACTCAAATGCTGGTCAAATAAAATACTACAATGACTGTCAGACGCTGGGTCAAAGTACGCTACACAGCAGCTTAGATTGATTTAGGAAGAATTTATTGGTGGAAATATTTAGCAAACAACCTTGGATGCTCTGAATGAAATTGTAAAGCCATGATAATCTGCAGTCCTGAAAAGCACTTGACATTCCTGGATGATTTAGAGCACCTTGAAAAGGCTGGCTTCTCATTACTGGAACATAAGCTTGTGATTTAGCAAAAGCTCACACTGCCTACAGCTTTCGGTTTTATAAGATGTGGTTAGCACCAAATTACGTCTCTGCTTCTGCTTCAAGCATAGTCTTACTGAGAAGTCCCGGCTTTTCATTTAGTCGCCTGTTTCAAAACAGAAAGCCAATGTTCTGCCAAATAATTGTTTTATACTTGTATGGTTTTGTTTTTCAGAACCTTCTCATTCGGTAAAAGGTTTCTGGTTTTAAGTGAGTCATGAAAGGACTGGCTTGCAACACCTATGATAAATTGTATTATATCTTAGGTGTGTGATGCATCAGCAGCCTGGTGGTGGTGTTTTCTGTAAAATCTCAGACCTATCTAGTTCCTGGTGCAGTTCAGTGCACAGCTCTGAGATTTCCCTGTGATCTCTCTTCACTGCAGGCCTTATCCCTCATGTCACTCCTTTGTGTAATATCCAATAAAGCAGTATATATAAAAGGCCCTTTTGGCCTGTGTTCTTTACACTTGAGCTGGAGCCGTGAGACTAAAACAGCCCGCACTTGCTGTTAGCTAAATAAAATCTCTTAAACACCCAAAGCCTGCACTCTAGGGTGGTGCTGAGAAATATTCTTATAAGAAAAGCCTGATTCACTTTAGGATCTGGTGTGGAAATGATATGCCGCTTATTAAAAGCTAAGA
Source organism: Craterocephalus amniculus (assembly GCA_036024015.1). Taxonomy (NCBI): domain Eukaryota; kingdom Metazoa; phylum Chordata; class Actinopteri; order Atheriniformes; family Atherinidae; genus Craterocephalus; species Craterocephalus amniculus. The sequence continues at coordinate 4,389 of JAVQJG010022756.1, forward strand.
TGGCATTAAAAAGGAGGGTTTCCCACCAAAAGCTCAAAATTTGACATAGTTTCCATTTTGCTGCATGTCATGCTGTCCAACAAGGAAGAATAATGCGAATCTAAATGGGCCGAGATAAGTCTATACACATGTAAGTGGAGGGAGAGAACATCTGCAGCGGGATGAAAAATAAAAAGAATTTGTCAGATTTGCTTCCCAAGTGGAAATAAAGCTAATATAGTGAGTTTGAAAAGCTTGAGCAAGAAATGACAGAGAAGGTGCACGAGGGGGATGAAATATTGCCTTGATAAGATGCACATGATGACTTGTTCCCATGGTGACAATAAAAAAATATTTGACTTAGAAGGCAGGGTACGAACAAAGATGACTGGCGCAGCGTTATAACGTTGATTTAAATCCCGGGAAGAAGAAAAAACAGAGTGCATTGACACAATTGCGATCGCTTGCAAAGACGTACACTTGGGGACTGAGTTTATACGGCTGAGTTTGAAGACAGCGACAGTGAGGAAGAGAGTGTATAATCGCAGACAAAGATAAAGTGTTTCATGAGCAGGGTGATAAGGTGCATATTAAATTAGCCTTAGCTCTATCGATCGCTGCACTGCACTAGAAATGGATGCCTTGCATATCAGATTCAATTATACTCATATAATCAGCTTCAATTCCTAACGGAGCGCGAGTCGGACGGGAGGAAAGGGCTGAAAGGAGGGGAAGGAAGGGGAGGCAGGAGAAGACAAAGAAGCACAAGGCAGCAAATAATTTACATAGACTGAATGGAATATTGCTACTTTTAGAATGCAGATGACATGAATCTTTGAGAATGAAAAATACTTTTCAATATATTTAAAGGATAATTTCAAAACAATCGAGGCGACACTTCTAATCCCACAATGGAATATTTATTTTACTGTTTCTTTTCTTCCCCCTTTTGTCCTTTGGTGCCTAACTTCCTCTCATGCCCACTTGTTTTTCATAGCTTCCTGCTGTGCTCAGTCTTCTTCCCCTCACTCCTCCTCCCTGTATTCCTTTTCTCTAAGCCTATTTCCTCTCATTACTTATTCATTAGTCATATTTATTGAAGTGGGCTCACTCTGAGGGGGGATCAATGTCTTATTTACACATTGAGACAGTCTGAGGACTGAGTTGCAATTAACTGGCCTATAAAACCTTTACCAATACCCACGTAAATCTGCCAGCTTAGACATTTGCCTCCTGATAATGTGCATCTGTGTAGAAATTTTTTTTTTATTGTTGCAAGAAAAAAATGGGTTTTGAAAGTCAATAACATGCAATAAGGTTGGATTGAAAGCAATTACAGTACCAAATGTGTTTTTTCATTTTCTGCAGACCCCACAAGTATCATATTTATGATTAACATATAAGAAAATATTAAATGATAGAAAGTTGTGGCTTATTTTGTTCTAGTAACATTATCATTTGCAACAGACACTTTTTTTGTAAATGTTTTTTTTTTTCATAGTTTTCCCAAAAAGAAAATTGTTTCTTTCCATGAACCAATGATATGGAGATGATTGTGCCTCATCGATGTTCATGGAAAATAAATTCCTGCACAGCAAACATGTTCTGGATGACTTCTTGGGTTGGAGTCATAGTTTTGCTTTGCTTCATTTACCCGGGAAAGGAGCAGTTTGCAGTCAACAATAATGATTTCTGAATGACTTAAAGGACAATTTGAGGCCATCTTTCTGAATGATGGAACAGGATATCAGCCCCCAGCAAAGCTGCAAATCTTCCAGGAAATAGGAAGATTGGGGGTTATAGAAATGTCAATTTAGAGTCTAGATTTGAATCTCAATAAACTGGAACTGGGCTGGATATATACAACAAAACTATGAATAAAGGAGTCGTTCAAAGGGGTCTAAATTTGCAGCATGTTAAGGATACAAAATAAATTGTTTTCTTAGGCCAAAGATGCATGTTCGTTAAATAAAAAATGTCCAAGAAGATGGACTATTCTACCATCATCTTCTACCATGATAGAAGATGTATTCTACCTTCATCTTCTAACTCAGCTACAACAAGTCTGATAACCTGTCTGTGAAATCGTCATTCAGTACTAAAATTCATCGGACATGAATTGCATCATAAAAATATCCTTACCCTACATTTTTACCCCCAATGAAGTAAGCAACGTACCTGGTGGAACAATCACCAGCCACAGAGAATTTTCATTTCCTCATTTCTGTGGCTTTTATGTGATCGTATTCCAAGCAAAGTCACTTTATCTAAAGTGGTACAGTTTGATGTATCTTTGCACAGTGAACAACACCCTTTGGTGGAAACTGAAACCATTAAAGCTTCTTTATTATTATTCTACAGAATGCAGCTTTAGAAGACAACTGATACTGCAGGATATTTTATCAAGAGACAGTCTCGATCTATTTATCTGTTTGCTGTTGTTCTTGCTGTTTTACTGAATATCTGACAGATGATTGAATCTCTGTCAAGACTGATTAGTGTTAATGTGTTCTGACTCTCTGTCACTCTAATCATCGTTTTGCATCCATTAAAAATGTCTCACAAAACATATGACCTAAAACAAACTGCATATGCTCTGCCACACACATCTGTCTGCGGTATGCAAGTCCTGCATGATCCTCTGGCTGAGTAATTAGTCTTCAGTTCTTAATAATAGAACGACAACAGGTACCACTGCTATCATGTCTGAGCTCTTTTTTTCTGTCTGTGCCCTCCAATCCTTTTTCTTGGCTCTGCAACAGAATTCAATTACTCTCATACTCCCATATAATCACTTTTCATCCCCAAGGCCTGACAGTTTCCCTGGTCTGACAGAAAAAAGCCTAATTACTCTCTGACCTTGACACTCGTTCCCTGCCTCACAATCCTAATTCACAAGTGGTCTCCCCCCTAACCTCTATTCCACAACACCTGTTCAAATGTGTGAACCCTGGGTACAGTGACAGAGCGGCTATATTTGTGGGACAAGCACAAACATGAGGGCTGATTTTCTTCCACACACCAGAGAAAAAGCTTTCTCTTCTGACCCAGCCTCACCATATAGGCTTAAGACTTAAAGTCTTAATTTCCTTCAATTTCATACCACATATATAAAGATGCTCTTATAGTAATTTAAGTCTTTTGTGGTCTCAGGCAGTGTAAGAGGCTCATCTTTTTTTAGAAAGGGACCACACACTCAACCTTTTTTTTTCGACCTATCGCTGTTGGAACATGATGGGGGGGATAATGTGTGAAAGTCAAGCAAGAATTCAAACAGTGCCGTCAGTGCAGTTGTGACTCTCCCCTCCCTTTAATCTTCTTTTCCATGGCAATTCTAGGAGAAAGCTTGGCGAATGCTTGATTAGCGTCTGGGAAAAAGACACGCCTTCCTTGCTGATGTCGTTAGTTGAATGCAGCAATGAGCATCGTGAACACATATATCTGTAGCAATAACCACAACACAATGAAATGTGAAGGAAACAGTCTGGAAATTATTAAATTACTTTCTATTTGATAGAAATATGTATTATTTTTATCCTGTAATTGCTTCTAATATAAAAATGAGAGAAACCAAATGTGATCTGAGAAGGATGAGTAAATGTTTGAACATGATGCTCCGTAGATATTTGCTGATGGTTTTGCGGTATAAGTAAATCAATAGCACAATAACAATAACACAGGACACTTCAGGGGGGGTGTTGAGCAACATTGTGTTTAAACAATGTAATTTCTTACAAACATTTTAATGTAAATCAATACATTGGTTAAAGATGAAATAGTTTATTCAGAAAAGGAAGAACAGGTCAGATGAACATATTCTGATCATGTGGGACCAATGTAAACAATGAAATTAAGTAAAGTCAAAGGATATTTTTCTTCCAGTGAAATGAGAACAGGTTACATTATGTTTTAAAAACTTAAAATAAAAAAAATCTGTCTTTCAACAATTACACAACTTCCTGACATTAAATAACAATTCTGATATCTGCCAGGCAACTATAAATCTAAGCAAACTAAATAACCTGTGGAGTACCTCAAGGCTCAATCCTGGGGCCCCTTCTGTTCAACATCTATATACTCCAACTCACTCACATTATGAAAACCAACAAAATATGTTACCATAGCTTTGCTGATGACACACAGATCTACATAAGCATCACACCAGCAGACCATAGTCCAATCCAATCACAGATCAGATGCATTGATCACATTAGAGACTGGATGTGTCACAGCTTTCTTCAGCTAAATGAAGACAAAACTGAAATCATAGTCTTTGGAGCCAAAAAAGAAAGATAAAAGTCTGCACTCAGCTTCAGATGGCTAAGGTAGAAACCATCAACAGAGCCAGAAACCTGGCTGAAGTCCTGGACTCAGACCTGAACTTCAGTAGTCACATTAAGACAGTTGTGAAGTCAGGCTTTTATCACTTAAAGAAAATCTGGAGGATTAAAGGGCTGATGTCTCCACAGGACTTAGAAAGACCTGGAAGAGACCAGGAAAATGGATAACATAACACCAGTCCTAAGATCTTTACCTGTTTGTCAAAGAATCGACTTTAAAATCCTGCTGCTTGTTTACAAAGCACTGAATGTTTTGTGGCCAAAATAGTTTTTATGCTCCTTACATGTGGAATAAGCTTGCAGAAAACTGCAGGTCCACTGAAATTCTCAACATTTCAAAATCAAGGTAAAAACATTTTTATTTGCTACCTTTTATCAAAACAACTGGAAATATTCAAAAAAGTATTTTTTATTTAATCTTATCTTTTTCTGTCTTCATTCAATTTCTTTGAAGTCTTTTGAAAGTTTGTTTTTTACTGTACTTTTTGATGTTTCCGGTGCACCTCACTGGAATTCTTTTAATGTTTCATGTGAAGCACTTTGAACTGTGAAATGTGCTGTACAAATAGACTTGCCTTGCCACACAGTGGTAAGGGAAAACATTGATCTATCAAGTGCTTGGGGCTGCTTTTTTGGACAGCTGGGAAATAAGCAAGTGGTCTGTTCCTAAGGTGTTGGAGCTTGGTAGCTTGCAACAACATCTATCAAGTCACCACCAGTGTTTACATACAGTAGAAAAAAAACAGGTAAAGATATTTTTCTACATTTTGTAAGTCAGGGACATGGTTCCCTTCACTTGAACACCATTCTAACTTCTACTCAAATCCCACACAATGCCTAATATACTTCCACTAACTTTGAAAGACTTGTATCTTAAGATGGGAGAGAAGTACAAATAAAGTCTTTTTTCCTGGTATTGTGTCTAACAATATCAGTAGTCAATATCAGTCATTTTTCTCTCCCAGGTGAGTCACCTTAAATGTTTCAAAGGAGCCCAAAGTGACCAAGGGTTATTTTTAGGAGTATGTTGCTGATGGTGCGTGTAGCAACAATCCTCCAGACATATTCATTTAGATATTTAGTTCCACAATCAAAATTTTAGAACACATAATGAAAACTACTGCCAAAAAACGCACAATTTCCTGCAAGCAACCTAAGATCACAAATATTTGACTTTACCTCAATGTCTAGGGTGGCTGAATAAAGGCAAGCATAGTCTTCAGACTTAGTAAGAGGAGATTTACTCCCTCATGGGCCTGCATCAATGATTCTGCAGTGGGCAGAAAAGTCAGTTTTGCCTCTGATCTCGCTCCAGGCATTTTGCTTCAAGCCATGTAAACCTGCTCTGCTCCGTGTTTTGCATAATTTTGCAAACAGCTCCACCAGGTTAACAAAGTAGCATACTAATTGTTCATGGTGGTAGCACAGCAAAGGTGTCTGCACAGACCTTTTATTTTCAGACCAACAACTTTATTCTTGAGTTGACTCAGATAATGTCAAAATATCTTCTAAATGAAAAAAAAACTGCACTGTAATACACACATACCACAATTTTAAGAATAAAATACACAATCCTTGGGCACAAGACCTCTTCTTTCTCCTGAGTGTGGAACTCAGCCGTGCTCTTTATTCTTTAATTAGCTTCTTGAGTGACCGTCTGACCGAATGTAGGTCTCTTCCACTCACAGGGACACAACTTTGCACTCACTGTCTGCTGCTCTGTTCGAAATGAGAAGCTTACTCTATTTTTGCCTCTTCACACGCTAGCCTTAAAGTTCCCAGGTCTGACCAGGAAGTTCCCAGGTCTGACCAGGATGTTGCTTTTTTGGTTGGGATCAGACACACTTCCATCCAAAAATGACAAACTACAGTAGACTAGCCTGTTCTCTCTTACTTGCTATTGAAGTCACTCAAAAATCAAATACTGTATAAGAAAAATAACCCTTAAGTATATTAAAATATCTGTAATCACAGTTTGGTCCACATCCTCAATTCAAATCCAAAGTATTCACAGAGAATTCATTAAGGTTAGTGAAAAAAATCTTGTGATCATCTGTTTTTTTTTTTTAGCATCTCCACAGAAAACTGCATTGTTACAACTCAACTTTAAAAGCTTTGAAGTCGTGCATTTATTTCTGCTGAGCATTATAAGGCTTCAAAATCTTCTTCTTCCATGTTTATAAATAGACATAGTTATAATTTTTGAGGGGTGTGGAAAGACCAACTGAAATAGAAAGAAGTTAAATAAGCAATAAAAACATAATTAGACATAATTAGTAAACCCTCAGGGAATCTTAGATGATATCTTAATGATACAAGATTAATTCTTTTCGTCATGGTCTTTGGTTTGAATTTGAAGCATACAGAATTTTGATTACTGTTTTCTTGTTTCTTGTTATTGATAAACAAATCCCTTGTCTGTTGGGCAATGCTCAGACTCACCTTACTACCGTACATGGGATAAGGAAAGGCTCCTGATCATACATTTAAGACATGATCCAACTATGTTAAGAAATATAGGTGTCAAAGCGGATGTTTGCTCTCTGATTGAGAAAATGTTGTTTTCAACACATTTCTCCGGTGAGAGAAAACCTCATCACACAAATTTGAGCAAACCTGTAATTATTTTAATAGTTTGCTAGCATATACACCTCCACAACCATTAAATGCTACCATAACTATTGTAAATAATAACTTTTAACATACTAATAACGAACAGCCATTACCCAAGAGAAGTAATTAAATATGACACAACAAAACAACCACTGGTAAACAAGCAATGTTTTTGAAGCCTCAGTGCTCCCTTTTTCGGAGCAATGCAAACTCTATTTTCACAAAAAAATACTTCAGATAGGTAGCCCATATATTTAGATTCAAGTTAGGGTTCTTCTGTCTTACAGTACCATAAACATCTTAATTCTTTCAAACCAGGAATGTTTGGTAGCTTTCTAAAGTTACTAATGTCTGCTTAAAAACAAAATGTTGCTAGATGATATTTTACACTAACTAGGGGATTATATTATCACTTCACATTCATGTTCTGCTTGGTTCCAAACATATAAATCTGTTCTTTCCTCAGCTGTTTATACTGTATATCAGTATAGCCTTTTCTCTGCTCCATTGATTTTAGAAGCACAGCCTGATTTATCATCTAAATAATGTCTATGTCTATATGTTGGTAGGCTACTTTGCATGTGTTTACATGTATGATAATAACTCAATGGCATGATGTCTTGAATTTTCTTTACGTGATAAACATCTCCTCTCTGTCTCACAGCTCACCCACTGGACCACACAAGTCCCAGAGTAGACAACAAGGTTGTGTCCTCACAGAACGATAAGTCAGCTTTCATTGTCATGAATTAGCTACATTTTGTATTAAAAGTTATGGTCACCAGTAGCACTTTTGAAAAAGAAATGTTGCTCCTGTGTGTGAAAAGATGCTAAATATGGCGATAAATCTGCTAAATCGCCAATACTGATTCTTAATAGGTAAAAAAAAATGAGGAAGAGCTGCAGATGGCTGCAACTAGCTAGCTAGTACTAGTTAGTACTAACTAATGCTCCTGAACTCCATAGCTGCTGGCTTCATGCCATGATGAATTATGGTTTGTCCTCTGCTTGATTATTATTTTGACAGACTTGGACTTGGCAAGTTCCTTCGGACTTTTTGATTATCCCTGTGCCAGGTTTCATCCTCACCTGAGTTTTCAGACTTATTCTAGCTTATTCCATCTGCCTGTCAGCAACCTGTCTGCTTTAGAATGGCCATCGTTAAATTAAACAAGGGTGATGAGAAATCTATGAACGGCCAAAAGATGATAAAAGTATTTAGCCTTCTTTGCTATTCTCCCAGTGAAGCATGGTTATAAGCCCATGGGAAAGTGACATAGCCACAAGAATATGGTTTCATAAAACTTTCAGTTCTGAGCAATGTTAAAAAATGATCACTTGTTATCAAGTTCAGTCTGCTAATTCTGTAACAATACACCAATATTACTTGTTTGAATATTTTTTTTACTTGTTGAAATGTGGTTACAGGCCAATAACTAAACTAAATCCTTCCCTATTGCCAGCAGCATGTGGTACCCTGTGCAGCAGCACTACAACCTACAAAGTAACTTCCATGGCCTCCGGAGAAAAAGACTGTAAATTACTTCAAAGGGATGACATTACAACATAGAGCAGACTATAATGGACCACAGATTCTGATAAACACAATTGTCTGAGAAATTTTCTTTAAATGAGCTGACTAACTGTGTCCACTCTTGCAGCAAAAAATGATTATCTACACAGAGGTATTGACTCCTTTTTTTTTTTTTTACAGATGTTAACATGTTTGCAGGATTCTTCACCTGCTAAAAAATGAATCTTTCAAGAATGCAAGAGTAATTTTACAATTTTATCATTAACAACAAAAACAAAATCATATCATAAACCATTATACCAACATATCGTCACTGCTGCCAGCTGAGTTAATGTGTTCCACATGATCCCAGCTTTGTGGGTTGTCGTCGTAGATTTATTGTAGATTTATTGCAGCAAACATACTGTATGCTTGTATGATCAAACTGGGAGCCATTATTAGCCACCCTTGTGAGGTCCCCAGTCACAGTGAGCTGATTTATCACATATCAAAGTTAATTCCACTGACTTCTGCTCAGCGCCGCTTCATCTACACTGCTCATCGATCGGCCCATTGTATCTCCATAAGCCAGCATGCTTTACACTAATAGAGGAAGTGTAAAGTTTCTTTGTGACCTTAATAAAACCTTCACTGTGTGCTTTAGTCTCTAACTGCTTCTTGAATCAAGAAGCTTAGCTGCACATTGACATAAAAGCAAATATCCCAAACTCAACTGGACACTTGTAAATCTGTCCTATCCACGCCCATCCTTTCTCCTCCTTATCGATGTATAAAAATGACTCCTATTTGTGGGTATAATTTAGTCCAATAAATCCACCAATACTTTCATGAATTGCACATAAATAGTGTTAACTGGTGATCTAAACATCAACAGTGATTTTTGTGAACAGTGTTTGGTGTGCAGCCTTCATGTACTGAGAGAGGGAAGTCTCTCTGAGGCTCTCTTCTCCTACTAACTTATCCACCAACTCAGCCACTCCATTAGATCTTGAGTGACTCATTAAACTGTGGTTGGATCTTTGCAGGTGTAAATGTTCACTTAGTATCCAGCAAACTGTACAACAGTGCACCATTACACGCCTCACTCGCTCTCATTGGCCATAGTCAAAGGAGGAAATAGATTTCATGTAACACATGTGAGAAGACCATTGTGAGGACAAATCTGCACAGAGAGGGAAGTGAAGATGTGTGTATTCCTGTGACACAGTGAAACCTCTACCTGCATTCTGTTTCTTGCCATGGTGCTGTGACACAAGATGTCACTTAAAAATGCCAGGCCTTTTTTATCTAATGAGGTGCACAAATGGATGGGAGGAGCAATCCATGGTGTTTTGAGTGAGCACAGAATAGATGGGAGGTTACTCTTAACCTCCAATAAAACGATTTACTGTAATCAGCTGATATAGCTATTGCAAAACACATTTTTCTGGAAAGAAAAAAAACAGACTTCCACAAGAGGTCATTTCATTTCAACGATGCAATTTCTAAGCATAATGTACCGCAGGGAACTGCCCAGACAGATTTGAGAAAAAGCTTAGTGAACCGCTGCAAGGTCTTCACATTTGACTTTATGGAAAATTTTTTAATTAGTGAGTCCCACCACTGAGCCCTTCTACAAAACAATAATAGTAAACTTATTTATTTTGTGCTTTCCTCATTCCCAAAGCACAACAAAGAATTAAGGTGGCATTCAAAGCCAACTTTTTGGAGGGCTTTGTTCTTGTTGCCTAACAATGCGAAGCTGCTGTGGCAGTTCAATTTGAGAATCAAATGTTGATGAGTCACATTCTTTTCTTACACTATTCTTGCACACCCCCTCTGAGGAAACACAATGGTTCACTGGCAGGTTTACAGATAATCTGAAGCATGTCAGTGCAGTTAAAGTCAGGAACATCGTTCTGTTTGATGTTAGCTTTGTTTAGCAACATGCTGATGGTGAACATCACTTAATGTTAAGATTTAATGTGCAATAACATGTCCAAAAAAGCTTTCAAGCCTTTTAGTTGTAATTATAATTCGGTGAAATTACTTCATGATAAATAAAAAAATATGAAAAAAGATGTGGATAATTTCACAACTAACTGCTTATTTAGCTACATTAACAGAATATATCCTAGATGGGATGATTCAGGGGTGTACTTCTCTGAGAGGCTGTGAGGGAAAACAGTTCAACTAATATATATCTATGTATATACAGTGATGGAAAGAAGTTTCGGACACTCCTGCGTTTGGGAAATATCTAGTCCAGTCCATTTTCTCTAAGCACACTTCAAACAAGAGCGTTGAACCAATGCACTGTAGAATATAAGAGATCAAATAGAATGCATCCAAAAAAATAAAACAACAATAAAACACTAAATACATGTTCAAATTACATGTTTGAAATAGTACATGAATCACTCTTACGTCTTCAAATGGAATTTCCTTAGTAGAGTCACAGCAAAAATACTAAACAAAACCTGAAAAAGCCATTAAAATATTTCAGTTTGAAAATATTTGTGATTGTGTACATTCGTAAAGGTGTCATGAAAGGTTTTTCCACCGCTCCATGCAGTATATATGTATATATCCAAACTCACGTGATTAAAACCAAACCTTTCAGCAAATTATTCCATCCTTTAACTGAGCACCAAGAAAACTTTTTCCCTTATTAAAGAATAATAATCCATCCATCCATCCACATCCACTGAGTCCAACACAGGGTCACAGGGGGCAGAGTCTATCCCAGCAGTGATTATGTAAAAACCAAGGGGAATAATAACATTTAGAAATTGCTAAATTTCTAAAAGTAAGAATTTTTACACTGTGGATCAATTTAGTGATAACATGATTTACTGTGAGATCTGCTTGTGTTTTTCCGTCTTTGGGAGCAGAAATTGCAGACCTGTGGAGGCAGGGCATCTTTCAAACACTGAAGTAATTTCAGTCAAATGTCCATCTCATTTTACAGAAGACTTTTGGGGCATTAGGGCTCGATTTTTGAGTTAAGCTCGGGATTGTATGCCGTCTGTGGATATGGTCTTAGTATAAACAGCATAAAATGAAGGTGACCCTAAGCCAGTGTGTAAGTGTCTGTCCATCAAATTATATTCACGTTGGAAGCTGCATGTAAGGATGTCTCTTTTTCTCTATGAGAGAATGTTTGCATTTCCTTATTTGTGGATAATGACATGAGGTTCATATGTGGCAGGTTGACTTTGACATGGAAGCGTCCATCACAAACACCATCATCATCCTCTTACAATCCTCACACCTTCAATTCAATTGCACTTCTCTCCTCTCCAAAATTAGAAAATCTTTGAAGACATTTCTCACATCAGACACATGTACATCTCGTTCCCTTCTCTATTCACTCCATCATCCACCCACATCCTTTTATGAGTAACAAGCTGACAAGTAGATGTCAAGCGCGCTTTCAGTATAGGGGGACATCTCCTGACAGGCCTTACATTAGACCTATGGCCAACATGAGCAGAACTGGAAGGCATGAAAAACCCTTCCATGCCTAGTCTTTGCCCGAAGCGAAGCATTGTGGGGCTGCTACCCTGAATAGCTTCTGCTCTCTTGGCCAGGCACAAACAGCCATGCAGTAAACCGAAAACAGCAGAAGAATGGCTCCATTATTGGCTATGTTTCTGCAGCCCATGATTATCTTTTTATAGCCAGAAAGTGTTTATAATCACAAACACAAGCATGCTCACACTTACAGGCTCTTTCTCGCGGACACATACCTTCATACATATTCATGAGCACACTAATAACATCTGATATAGAATGAGAGACATTATGCAGATCAAGCCACATTGATTTAAAATCATATGAAATGTCTGTTTGTTTATTGATCAAACTGAAACAAATCATTTAAACATTTATCATCATTTTCCAGCCTGTGAGCTTAACGACTGAAGCCGGTTTCACTTCACCTTCAACTGACTCAAATGTAATGAAAACTATTTATGACTAAGCAAAGTCATATTTCATATTTTATATGCTAACTAATTCAGTGAAAGGGAAAATAAAATGTTACATGACTGTTTTCTAAAAGTAACGCTGCCTTTATTATGTGTCAGAACTGAAAGCTTTTAATCCCGTTTGCTGCAATATTGTTTGCAGGTTACAGGAAATCTACTCATTCAATAAAAAAATAAAACAAACTGCCACATTTTGTGCATTTTTAAAGAGTATTTTCAGAAACTGTGTTCATTTTTACAAGGATACATTAGCAACAAAGTCAAAACAATCATTTAGGCTTAATAGCATTTTTTAAATGAGCCCTCAATGAGGAGAATAAATACAAGCACCTGCTGCCTTTTGCTCCCCTTGATACCTTTTGGCATTTTGTTTTTCTTTTTTTGTGAAAATCCACCTCAGTTATCAGGATCTCAAGAACATCACAATATAAACAAACAATGATTTGGTTTGACGCTAAGACCCAGCTTTGAGGTTCTTGCTCTACCTACAGATGACCCTCGTGTAAAACGACTATACGATTATAACCAACAATTACTTTTTGAACTTACTAAGAGTATTTAGAATAATCTGGCGCGCTCTTTGTTCGTTTACAGACAGATTAGTCAAGTAACTATTTTTGGTTTCAGCTTGCATACACAATATTCAGTACGAGCCATTACACCCTGCTCAGTATGAGCCAATAACAAACAGCAATGCAGAGTGGAAGAAAAGTATAAAGCAAAAAACAGTAGAACAATGAAGTAGAATTCATCAAGGCCTACAATAGTACCCTGTGGAAAGGTGTCACACCACCAAATTTCACAGGGAAAATACCTACTGCAATTGACCAAAGATCTGAAAATGAATTATAATTAGATGAATAAATAAATAAATAAATACAAATAATAACAAAAGACTTAAATGCCAAGGAAAGAAATTGTCCTTTTTTAAGATGAGACTTAACATGGTGCCTGCCTAATAAGCAGGTGGAAGTTTTCACTGTCATTTACAGTCATATGCAAAGGTTTGCACCCCTGATCATTTTCAAGATTTTTCTTTATAAATCACTGGTTGTTTGGATCATCAATTTCAGTTACATATATCATATAGCAGACAAACACAGCGATATTGGAGAAGTGAAATGAAGTTTATTGGATTTACAGAAAGTGTGCAATAATTAATTAAACAAATAATGGCAGGTGCATAAATTTGGGCA
>JAVQJG010022762.1:0-10376 GCA_036024015.1 Craterocephalus amniculus
AACAGACGCAGTTCCATGTTTGCGGCTTTGATAGATAAGCTTGGGCCGATTTTAGCGGAGCAAAGCCGTCTGCACCTGTTTTAGTACACGCAAAGCGTTAATAAATCGAGGCCTAAATGTCATCATTAGAACAAATTTTCTGAAGTTGGAGGAAGTTGAGGCCTGTAGCTTCTCAAAGTGGGAGTACATAAAAAACAAAAGGCAACATGAAAACATCCTTAGAATTCTCCACATTTAAAATAAATTCTCCACATGATGACTGGGACAGAAAGACGGGGGAAACATGATCAGTAGGAATTTGGTACCAAACAAGATGGCTGACTCAGACTGCTGTAGCTTTGGCTGTTCTTTAACTAGCATATAACCACATACATGTAGTGGTTATTTAGTCGATGCAAGTCCAATATTCTCTCTTTTTAAACTCTAATTTTGAAGTTTATCAACTTTGGAGGGAAACAACACACATCAGAGATGCTACTGTTACCCCTTTTTGCTAACACTTCTCATTATTTGTACTTTTACGCTTGCTGGTGGATTTCAAATGCTTGTTTGCACAAATAGCTAATCAGCCAATCACAGGACAGCAACTTGATCCCTGGGGGTGTGTAGACATGTTCAAATCAACTGGCTGAAATTAAAAAATGCTGAAACTATCTCTAGAGTTTAAAAGAAAGGTCTAAAAAGCAGGTGCCTGGACCAAAGTGGCTTGTTGTTGCTGTTTGTTGCACCAATATGGGATAGCTAGACTGCTACACTGCATGTTGTAGTTGGTTGTCTACCTTAATGCACACAGATCGTCTTGACTGTAATAATAAGAAGACAGAGGAGCCGTGGGAAAAGCACCCTTCAAGCCGCAGATGCTTTTTCAGGCGTCATGTTGCCACCAGACACAATAATGTTAATATTTCTTTTGAGTTTTGCCTCAGGTCCAGGTTAAGCTCTCAGCAATCTAGCGAACATGGATACCCAGAATTTTGAGGAAGTATAATGGTTTTTTTGTGTGTGTTCTGCTTGGATAAAGCACATATTTCTGGTGTAAAGGGCTCAAGGGGACATTTTTAGGCAGCTCTATAAATCAGTGGGGGTGCATGGGAGCCAGTGACAGGTAGAATTGCTTTAAGAGGACAGAGAGAGATAAATGGGGTGGGCGTGGCTGGACAGTGAAAGTTTTAATGGGGCTGATATATAACTGTGTTTGCTGTGTATGCTGTGTGTATGTGTGTGTTTGTGTGTCTGCAGTGGATCCACCCTCTGGACTCGGCTAATTAGATAGAAGGTGAACGAGGGGATTTGGAGGACAGGGAAGCTAGCATAGGTAGCCACGCTCTGGTTTATTACAACTTCCTTTCACATTGTTTTAGAATGCTGCTGTGTATGCCGTGTACAATGGGCTGTGTAAAAAACCCAAAACCTTACTCTATCCTTATGATCAATAGACTTTATGTAGATGAATAGTGCGGGTAGGTACAGTCTTTCATACATGTTCAACATGATCGATGAGCTAAAAGGTGAATTTATAGCTCATGAGTAATATTAGTAGTTTTCTGTGTGCCTCTAGTTTAGAGAAGAGAGGAATCAAACGGGGTGAGCGTCTGACATCACTCTAGCTACGCAGGCAATGATCAGCTCTTGCTCATTAGTTGCAGATCAGTGGTTATGTTGCAGGACAACCAGCTCCACTGTCACACATGCATTCGTTATCAGTGATGGGAATAACAGCGTTGAAATAAACGCTGTTAGTAACACTGGTACTCTTTTCAGTAATGGGTAATCTACCTACTTTCTCTGCCCATCGTTATAACACCGTTACTGTTCGGTTATCCCACCGAATGGGCATCAAAAACAGCGGACCTGAAACAACTCTCTTCATTACTTTCCTTTAATTTTAAGGTTGAGCCATCACAATTTTTAGATTATTAACCTGCAAAGTAAAAGGCACAAATCAAACAAATAAACCACACTTATAAATATAACCATTACAAAACAAACCCATAATATCTAACTACAGAACCAATCATCACAGAATACAAAGCAAAAATGGATGACTAAAGAATTCATTTAATTTAAAGCAATGTGCCCATCTTTTAAACCATCTAAAATCACCAGTGCTGGATAGACTACATTTCCCAGAATTCCACTGTTCACCTGTGAGTGTGACGTGCCATCTCGCGAGAGCGTGACGCGCTATGTTGCTTTCTTTGGTTGCTACAAACACCAAATTGAAAGGAAAAAAAATGCTCAGATCAACAACCTCCGACGCCGGATCACACGCGGTCCGGTGATCAGCACCAATCACGCCTAACTCGTGGAATTAAACCAGTGAATTAAACCCGAGTGCAGATAAAAACCCACAACTTCAGCGCGAGGGAGAGGCGACTTACCGGTGGCATCTGCCGTCTTGATGGACCATAATCAGCTGACGGGCCGCGCCGGCGGCTCAGGATATATAGGATCCCGTCATAAGCTGACGTGGTCGCAGACACCAACCAGATAAGCCACCTCTGTCACGTACACAATACAGTTACCGTTTCTGACTTTTACTGACGGTGCTTTATGTTTATAAGATGAGATTCATATTTGTTTTGGGAGAAACAAACTTTTACTTTTGTTGGGACTATATTGTTCTGCTGCTGAAGAGAAGGAGGCGGAGGGATACGGGTGAGACTGGAGAATAAACCTGAGTAGAAGAAGCTGTGTTCTGCTGAGAGCGGTGCTAGCTAAGAATAAAGCAGCATCACATGTTGGAGCCAGAGTGTTGTATGATTTTGCTCATTTATGGCATTTTCAGCATGTTTCTTCCACTGGTGATGATGATTGATGGAAGAGTAAGATATCAGATGTTCCTTTTATTCAGGTTATGTTACAGGTGACATATTTAAATTTTTTTTTTTAAAGCAACAGAATAATTACTTTTCTGAGTAATGAGTTATTTTTATAATGCTTTTACTCCCTTCTTAAAGCAGTTACTTTAAGGGAGAAGTAACTATACTTTTTTTGAAAGTGACTTGCCCAGACCTATTCGTAATGATTTAAATCACTCACACTTTATGTGTGTGTTTCTCTGTCCACTTAGCTCAGTATTCCAGCATACTTTTAGATAAATTTTGCATAAGTCTCCACAATGTTCAGGACTTAGTTTCTGTGGATGGCTCCATTATCAAAACCATAAATTTGACTTGCTGATTTAAGGCTGGTCCTTAAGAAAGAGAATGTGAAAGAGAAAGTTATGCTGCTCATATCGCTGAAGTTTTCATATTATTCTGGATTTGTGCATGAAAGGAATTACAGTGAAACATGTAAGTCAGCAGCAAACCATATTTAAAGAAGTACCTGCAGGATGACCAAACTTCACAACAGCAGTGATTCCTTCGGCACCACACCTCCAAAACAATATAAGCTAGCTTTCAATATGACTAAAGCTGCCAGTCAAAAGGGAAAATTATGAAGCTATTACCATGTAGAGTTTCTGTATTTCCTAATTAAAGCAGGGCTACTGAACAGAAATTTGGCAGATTTGTGTATCTTAACAAAAGCTAGTTCATCATTTGTCTTGTGTCGTGTCTCTTTTCCAAGCTTCCTCCAACCAATTAAATCAGTCCGATGTTGACTCTTGCTTAGTCTCCTTGTCTTTTTCCTTCCTTCCTCAGATAATGTCCCTCTTGTGTTTCTTTGCTGAATCAGTCATGCTGCACATATCAAGTAGCTGGTGTGTGACGTGGTGCATAAAGTGAAACACGATGCTCCAGGCTGGAACGTTAAGTTTCCAAAGTGTGGCATCTCAGCCTCGGGATGCTGAAGGGCAACAACGGCTTTAGGAATCTGCATAATAAATGTCAGTGAGCCATCGGACACAGTCAGAGGCATGGAGTTTTAACATCAAAAAGTTATGAAGTGTTGCTTTAAAGTCCTTGCTGCTGGAAGGTGGCAGCTGTTCAGGCAGTAGAGCTCATTGATAGGTTTGATTCCCAGTTCATCCAATCTGCCCTTGTGTCCTTGGGCAAGCCACTTCACCTCGTTTGCTTTCAGTTACAGCATCTCTTGTGTTGAATGTGTCAGGATATTTCGTGGTGGTTGAAGCAGCTGTTGCCATGATTGGGTTTGTTCCAAGTTTGTCACCACCAGTGTGTGAATGTTGGGTGAATAAATAATGGACTCAATATGAAGTGGAAATTCTAATCCATAATTTAGGCTGTATGGACAGAGCCCTGCATGCTTGATTTGACTCATTTACCGACATCATTGAAAAAGCATAATTCTTGTAATCCAACCTATTAAAATTGCTATAACTACAAGGGTGCTTGAGGGTTGACAAATTTTCTGAATTGGCATAAATTTGACCACAAATATTTCCATACAAGTCTTGAAAAAAGAAAAATAGAACCAAATTAGGTAAATAAGAGTATTATTTATCGTGAGGAAAATGAACCAAAACTACAGCATATATTGCCACAGTGGTTTACAAAGTTATGTGAACTTGTTTGCTAGTCTACAACTTGTTTGTAGATATATCTCATGGCACCCATGAATGAGATTCCTGAGAACCTCGGGAAAAAGTGATGATCCGCAAAGGCTGGAATGATTTTTAGAAGAAACTGGGGGCAATTTTAATCTGGCTTTTTAAAAAAAAAGAGGTTTTCTGAGGATCCTTTCTGTTCATATGAGTACGGCACAAATCTTTATCCACTATAGGGTGCGAGTGGAGAGCAGCATACAGGTCAGCAGAGAGGACATGCCCCCATCAGCACATGCTCATGTATACACTAGCTTCACATGCTCCCGAATATTTGACACGTTTGGGCATTGTCTCGCGTTAATGATCTGGACGTTTTATCGGGGGCCTGGTTGGAAAATCTCAGAGTGAATAATGCAGACGTTTGTTTCCCAGCTCGTGTGAGAGAAGGTTTCCCATAGGCTAATGTTAATGTTTATCAGTTTATCACTGGAGGCAGCATGAATGACAAACGAGATTTAGGTTTTTGTCTCAAATCAAAGTAAAAAAAAACACTTTGATCAGACACAAGGACTTTGGTTTTCTATAAAACATGATGGTTTTCTTTTAGTACTAGCAGAATTTTTAGCACCGTGACAAACCATCATTAAAATAGTTCCAAATTATTGTTAATAATTATAATTACCAACTTGTTTGTTTGCTGAATCTTAACAGATAGTGGGTGACGTAGCAGGGAAAGTGGAAATCACATGTTGAGTCTATGAAAATTGTTAAAAAAAGAATAAGTTGTTTGCTTCATAACTAAATTACCCAAGTCATATTTTGGCTAAATAGTGATATCTATCTAACTCCACACTTGTAAAATTGCTGAGTGGCTGTGGATCTTTGCCTATAAAACATTAAAATGTCACTTAGGCAATAATGCTATGAGGCTAACTAATTGGATATTTTGGAAAGGCCAAGTTAATGTTCGGATGGCAATCCAACAGAACTATTAAGAATCTAAAGTGTGACTTTCACTTGAGGAAGACCACCAACGTCCCATAACTAAACCTGTTTAGTTTGGAAAAATGAGCTAAAAATCCTCCAGCAGCTGGCAGAAACCTCAGACCAAAGCCGTGGCTTCACAACCAGGTCATTAGATACAGAAAGTTTCTGTCATCCTGATGTCAACACAGTGTAATACTGGTTTACTTACATAAGTACATGATTATTTGTCACATTTAATTTGGTTTTATCTATTGCAGAACATCAGCATCAACATACTGTTCTTGTTATTTAAATGCATAAATCAAGAGAATTATGTCGGGTTAGGAAACTTTTAAACCCAGCTTCACCTCAACTCGGTTCTGTGTGGTTGTTGGGGATGCTGCTGGTTGGTTTTCCAAATCAGAAAATTCCTCAACTAAAAATAAAAACTAACCTAACTAAAATCTTTAAGGTTCGACAAAACCTACTTTCTCTAGCTCAATATTTACTGAGGGCCATTTTAGTCATTGTAGGTTGACAAAGAACCAAACAGGAAGTATAACAGAGGACAAACCAAGAGCGAAACACAATGCAACATCATAATATTTTCACTGTTGTTTTCATTAACCTTGCAGTCGAAAATTGTAATTCATTGCCCAGCTTGTTCTTGAAATCCAAGAAGTTGCCCTCAAAGAGGAAGAAATCTGGTTAAAGTGCTCACTTCAGGCAGCTGCTCTACATTTAACCTTATGTAACAGCAACATAGTGAGACTGTCACAGTGGTTCACTCAACCATTGCATCGAGCTGGAATTTTATTTCTAATGTTTACTCTGTCTCACGAGACAACACATCAGGGTGGTTTTTATACAGGTACCAAGCTTCAACATGCACTTTCATTCTGAAACATTTTTCCAAATACCTATAACTAGTCTGCTAAAATCACATGGTAATAGCAATGTAACGAGGGGGGGCAGGTATTTGGGGTGACCGCATACACTGCAGTGCAGGAGCTGTCTTCTTCACGCTCTTGTGCATCTTTTCGCTGAGTTGATCTTTTTGGGCAGGTTATAGTTTCTGGAGATAGTCCAGACAAGGAGAAACTCATATTAAGAGCTTGTGCTAAATATTTCAGTTTGAGCTGAAATATTTTCACAACTATGTGATTAATTGCCATGACAGGCCGAATCCCCCGAGGACGAATCCTGCTAACACTTGTGATCCCCCTTGACATTTTCTGCATTATCACAAGATTTAGTCACCCTTTTCCATCAAATGCCACAATTGATTTCTCAATTAATTTAGTTTAGACACTCAAACTGTCATCAGACATCATGATAACTCGAATGATATTTAAATCTCTCAGATTAGAGAAGCCCACCTGATTTGGCTTTGGTGTGTTGGCTGTTACAAGCGAATGCTAACGTTCTTAGCCACAAAGGAGAGCAAGGTTAACCTTATCTCGGCTTAACAAGACATGTCAGCTTTGCCGCTCATTGTATTTATATGAAAAAATAGTATTATTCTTACTCTGACTAAAGCTGGACTTTCAAAAGAGCTGTAGATATGTTGACTTGACTAACCCACTCATGTTTACATTCAAACTGCTTAGGTACAATACTCCAATATCTGTCCTGGACTTTGGAAGCAAGAAATGAAGCCTGTTCACAGAAGAACATTTTATAACAAAGTAAAAAGTACATACATACAATAAGTGCTTTTCGTATTTTGTCAGAATTTGTGTGAAATATATGAAAGTTCCCACTGATATTACTAATAATGAATGAGAAGAAACACAATTTTTCATTGCTTTAATATCTAAAGGGACACTGTGTAACTCTTGGCCACCAAGGGGCTAAACCCACAGGCCACACAACACTGTTTTTACCTTCCTACTTTGTTCAGATATTACAAACATCTGAGGGAAAAGTAGCAGAAAGCAGAACCCTTTGTGTTTATAGTGGGGCAGCATAAATGCAAAGGTCACATGATCACATGAGAGACGGATCCGCTCCTGCAAAGTTACAATGTCTGGTTTCTGAAGCGGGCAGCCCCCTCGTAGCTCCAACAGATGTCAAACACTGTAAACTGACCACAGAAATCATCATCCATCATTACTCACATTAGGTTGTAATTGTAGGTCAAATGTTACAAAGTGGTCCTTTAACATCAATGACATCCACTGAATCTGTCACAATTTCCTTAAATTATTGTGAACGGTGTAAATGTACAATGCTGTCATATTCCCCACTCTTTGGTCTCTCATGAAGTAGGTAAACTGGTCCAGTGGAACAAACTAAAAGAGGACCAGGAGTCAGATGTATTTCAGTCAGTAGGTCCTAAGCTGGCACAAAGAGGGAAGTCCATTTAAATGACCTAACTGAGCTACACCAGCTTGATGTAACTTGCAAACATGTTTACTTGCAGTAGCCCATATCTGCATGCTCTAGCCTTCTCTTTCTAGGAAATGCCTCTCAGAGCTGCTCCAGTGAACCCTGTGGAGCCTTGGTCTGGTTAGCATATAAATCAGAATATTTAAAAGCGGACAAATTGGCAGGATTAAAAACAGTGCTTCAGTTCAAAAAGTATGCTAAAAGGACTAAAAGGCAAATGTTCACAAAGCGAGCTGTACTTTATTTGATTCCAAGCACATTTAATCTGAAGTTCTCACATCTGCAGTCTTCTGTGTTACTATTAGATCTTCTGCAGGTGTTAGGGATGGACATGTGTGATACAGAAAGTAGCCTCCTCACTCAGTCCTTTTCCAGTTTAATAGGTTTTAAATAATGCACATTGCATTTTAGGGTAAGGAATCCCGGTGGCATTCACTGTCCGCACGGATCGTATTGAGGTCATGGATTTGAACTTGTGACCTCTGTTCTGTTTGTACCAGAGGCTACAGAGCGTGCCACACAGGGCTTCAATGATCACTACCGGATGTATGTTTAGGTGTATGCAGCATCTTTATCTGTGGAAATCTTCTCTCATAGGCTGCATTGAAAATATTTCCATGTTGGAAATGTAAGTCGAACTTCTTGTGAAAGAAGGGGCTATCATGAGCTGAATAATACACTGAAGCTCCAGTGAATTGCCTTCCACCAGAGTGGTTCTGATTATTCCCCTTTCCACTGCTTGTGAAGCCTAACTTCCCAATTATCTGAAGGGGATTTAGTGTCAAATTGAGCGAGGCAGTGTAGAATATTCCAAATTGGACCGAATGAGAGTGATAGTTTAGGACAGCAATTTTAGAATTATAACAGCAGCCAATTTGCCAGACATGCCTTAAAGTTTAGCACAAACTTAAGTGAGGAGGCAAATAATGTTTAAAGCCACTGTCACTCATTCATTCATTGTGACACACATCACCAAAAATGCTTTAGCAACCAAAAGGAAAATCTTTTAGGTTTGAATTTGGACTCTGTTGGTGTTCGTGTAAAGAAAGATCTGAGCAGCAGTTTGAGCAACACTCTAATAATGGGAGGAGGTTCATCTGAACCCTGTGGCTGCTGGTAAATCTGGACAAATGGCCCTTGCTCTCCACAGTGATCACCTGATTTAATGGTTCATCAGTCTGTGCCCGGCCTGGCTTCATATGTCGCTTTGACCTCAGGTAACCCATCCGCCTTTATCGCTTTCAGAGGCTTTGCACGGTTGGCTGCAAATCTTTTTACTGTTTGCCTCACATGGAAATTAAAAGATTAATAATACAGTAGTTTCCATATTCTCCTTGCGCCTCTCTGACAGTTTGCTGCTATTAAATTAACATTACATAATGACTTATTATTTTTCCCAGCAAGTTCTTCTTCCTTCTGAGTTTTCATGCTCAAACGATTTAATTTCTTTCTGATGGTTTATAAAAAAGTGAATATTCTAAAGTAGGACATAGAAACCTCACAATGCATGGAGGGCTCCACTCCAAGTGCATCACCTGATACTCTGCACGTCCCACAGGGAGGGGGGCTGGGGACTAATGAACATCAATGCCACTACACAATACACTAACAAACATCCGGTGGTTACATCAGAGAGGTGATCCCTTCTCCAAAGAGCAAAAGAAATCCATCATGGAAGAAGTGATAGATATGGAAGCATGAGCCACAGATAAACTGGAGAAATAGCTACTATTAAGAAGCTCTTTCTGCACTAAGGGAAGCCTGGTCTGAGGGATTTATTTCATTTGCACATGTACACAATAAAATCTATGTATAGAGGAAGTACATCAACCTTGTGGTTAACCTATGTGGGAAATCGTCCACTGCTGTGGAAAGTACATTTTTCCAGTGTTTAATTGACGTGCCTGCAAACTACCCCATGAAGTCACAGTAAAGTTCATGCTACAGCTATAATTTACAAATAAGTTATAACCATTATAAAAAGGGTCTAGATAAGCTGAGGTTATAGCACCGGTTTGTTGATATCGCCCTTTAACAGCACAGCCATCTGATCTGCTGACATCAGCTACGGTGCAAGTCAAGCAAAATCAATCTGTGAACACCTGTCTGTAGTTTGAGTCTATAAAAATCAGCTTTGTCATACTAAGAGTGAAACTTTGTGCTTAGAATAGATAATGACTGTTTAACTTTGCTAATGACCTGTTTAGTTGATTTAGGTGAGTGTTACCAGTGACGTCCCTGCTGAGTATTTTTATCTGCATCATTCTTCAGCAGTTAAAGCTCTGCCCTTTGGATTAACTTTTGACCTTTTTATTTACAGATGCGATTACCTGCTCTGACTGTATATTGATATATATACTGAATGCTGTTATAGCTTTCCCTTAACAAAAGTAACTTTTTATAATATCCAAACATATCAGCTGTGTGGGGAAAAAAGAACGAGGGGGAAGTTCAATCAGGAGAGACCAATGACGAGGTGAGATACATTTATTGATTATGTTACAATCAGAATGTGCTTTGGCGAATAGACCCCGACGTGCAGTCATCTGCCAAGAGGGAGGAGGCC
>JAVQJG010022788.1:0-11553 GCA_036024015.1 Craterocephalus amniculus
AGATAGATAAAATAATATTTCAGTAATACACACGTGGCCAATCACCTCTTAATTAATCAAATATTGAGAACGAACTAACACAAGCACAAGGAGTATGTGCATCTCACAGAGAAAAGGCAGGTCTTGCTGTGGCTACTGCCTCTTGGTAACACCCATTGCCACAACACAACAGAAAAATTCAAAGAATTTCTCACACAGCTGTACGGTAAATGATTCAGTATGACCTCTTTAAAAAGGATGAAGGGAGTGACAATGTTAAATTTAGACGCTATTTTCTCATTCTGTTTGTTCCCTCATTTCAGTGTTATTACTCTCTGGATAACTCATTCAATTTCCTGACTTTGTTATGGGTGAAAGAGTGACCACACAGCATCCAGGAATTTCAGTCATCCTATACTCAAAGTGTGAAAAAGTGGAGGACTTTCATTACGTAATGCAGCTTTATCTTGGGCTGTGCTTCCTTAAAGGATTGGTCTGGGTCTGTTTTTCATGGGTTTGGCCATGATTCCTCAAAGTTTTAATAACACTATACTCGGCAAAGGGATTGCTGACATCTGGGAATGTGTTGAGATTGCTTGAAGGCAGACCGACAAAACAAAACAACAAGAGAAAGATGAAACATGATGAAAGAGAGAAAAAGAAGGGCCGATTACTGGTTACACTATGGTCAAAATGTAATAAAACGCACGAGATGTCTTCGCTCTGTAAATGCTGCCGATCCATGTGATGACGAGTGGTAGTAAAAAGCAAACAAAAAGAAGACGAACAGTATACAACGGGTCTCCTCCACTCTTCGCCTGAACCTCCAGTTTCTCATGCTTTTCTCACTCAGGCTTTAATTGTGCGGTTGCTGAGTGAAAGCCACCACAGTGGCAGAGAGGCCCAGAATAGCCGAGGGTGGGGAAGGCCAGCAGACTTGCATGTGGGCTGCAGAGTTGAGCTCTCTGTAGTGTCTCTAAACCATCTGCTGGTCTGTGGAATGGAGGCTGCTTCCTCATGCATGCCAGTGGTCAGAGCCGGGCCTACACACCCTCAACTATTTCTGTTCTCCTCTCTGACTCTTTTTTAGTCACTCTTTCTTCTCCTATTTTTCACATACAGCTGTCTTTAACAAATCAAAAATATCTGGAAACGCACTGGACGCACTAAGGGAGATGAAAGGTGGGGAGACAATCAAGTTCGAGAGGGAAAATAAAGCTAAATTCTCATCCACTTTTCCCTCAGTTCTGTTTAATTTTAGTCCTCACTTCCAAAATACATTTAAATAGTTTCCTCTATCTCCATGGTAAATCTATTAAATGCTAAATTACCCCATGACAAGGTATATTTTCCATGTTATGTCAGTTTAAAACTATGCTGTAGCTCCGGTGACCCGGGCTTGTCTCTTTTTTTTCCATTCCCATAAAGTGCTAATGGGAGGGGAAGAATTTAAATGTAAATTTAAGAAATATTACAAGCTGTTAGTCAAATACAGGATGCTATTTCTGGGTATAAAAATGTAAGCTGTACAGGAAAAAGGATAAACACACCCCACAGTGCTGTTAATCACAGCATCAGTCATCAGTGCTAACGATAACACCAGCATTCCCAGGACGTAGCTGCTGCTGATCGCCCAATTATGTGGGGCTGATTAAGTAAAACCCAGTGACTAATGAGTGTTTGGATCCCTGGAGGCAGAGGGAGAGAAATGCGAGACATTCCTTTTCGTTTGGTATCTGAAGGTGTTGGCGAACTTACTCCACTGGGAAATATAAATTCTAAACAATGTAATAGCAGAGTGCTGGGGAATTCTTCAGCCATACAGAGAGGGCTATTGTTATGGGGAGGCCAAAAGTTAACATTTGTCATTCTCCGGCTTTCTTTGCTGACTTAAATGTGCAGTACTCAGCAACACAAAGAGCCATACGAGTGAATTATTGCCTGTTTGTCCAGATGCATTCCAGGCACCTGGTAAAGCGCAAACGCACACACACTCACCATCGAAGAATTTGTCCATTGAAAACTGTATGAAGCTTTAAACCCCTGCTATGTCTCATACACTGTAACCCTCCCCGACCCCCCTCTCTTTTACCCTAAACTCACACTCACTTTACTTTAATGGCCTGTAAGCGTGCCGACAAGGCCTACTGTATTTATATACTGTGCAAGAATGACAGACAGGGCACATTTCAAAGAAGAAATATTTGGAAATTCCAACCATCCATTCTCTGTACAACACCCCAGTTTTGCCCTCACATCTTAGCTCAGACACTTCTGTCTGTATCAGGGCCTGAAGGTTCTGAACAACGGCTTGTCTTAGCTCAACAAAGTAAGAGATAAGCAGCCCCAGATGGGGCAGGTCTGATGGGTCTGTCCACATGATTTAGCCTAGAGTACGGGACAGTACAGGGGACAAGAGCCTAGCACACCCACACCCCCAACTAACCCATGTTAAATACATACCACATGGGAGAGGTGTAGATCACTTTGATGATCTTTTTTGATCTGCCCTGTGGGGGAATCAGGATTTCCAGATGTGGCTGACGTGTTTCTCTGTCCTCAGCCTCTGCATGACCCAGCAAACGCAGGCAGAGGGGTTAGCTAACGATGCAGTGGAGGAAATATACGGCTGCTCATTATACAAAAGAAGAAAACTAATGGGGTTTTCTTGGACTTCAGAGTCATTACTTTACAGTAGCTCCTCTTTCTACGACCCTGCTGTCTGGAAAGGTAGTTTTGGAGGCTGCAGTAAAAACTATGCTGCAATAAAACATAGCAAGTTAAACAGAAAAAGGGCTCCTAATCATGACAGAGAAAATAAAGGATGGGTATTTAATAGTTCAATAAGTAAATAAAAGGTCAGTACATGATTATTTATTATTTTGTACATGGATAAAGGAATACCGTCAGCACTAATCTAAAACAAGACTCAAATGTGAACAGTGAACTATTCTGTAGTACAGCACGTCTATTCTACTAAAATGCCCTTACGTTTTCCAATATATACTAGTTTTCTACATCATTTAAACACATTTCTCCTTGTAACTAGATTAAAAATCCACCCTTCATCAGTTTCCACTATTGGAGCCAAACAGCATCAATCTCTTCCATCTATCTTAGCAGCTCTGTAATTCTCAAAAGGCATTTACTCCCCCAGTACCTTTTAACTTAAGAGATGTTTAAAACATTTGTGCCAAAAGAGCTGTATGCTACCATCATCGTTCACCGTGATTTAGTGTGTTTTAGCCTCCCATATGATCATAGTTAGGAAGTTACCACAAGAGCTTATGCAAGTTAGAGCTCCGTCTTTACCCCCAAGTTGAACAGCTGGAAAGATGCTTGGACTCAAAATTTCAGAGAGTTATTAATGTGAGTTTATCAGAACTAAGCATGATTTTCACATCTGAAAGCCAACATTAAGGCACAGACCAAAGTTCATGTTTTATTTTTTGTGTTTGAGTTGAGTTTGGTTTTCACTCTGAGCTTTATACAAAAAGCGCTGCAAAACATCATCCACTTGTCGCCGCCTTGGAGATCAGTACCACTTTAAATATGGCATTGATTGGTTTTAGAGATAGGCATGCATCTGGATCAGGGTGATAGTTTGGGGCCTGGCACCATCTGAATGAACAGAGGTTGGAGCCAGTGTGCCACTGTAAAAGTAATATGATCATGGTTTAACGACCAGCACCTTAAATTTCAAGGACAACACTAAAAGTTACTTTGAACTTTAAAAAAAATAGGTAGCACTGCCAAAAGTAAAAGAAGCAAATGATAAGACTTTCTGCAGACCTTGGATAGCCCAATTAGGAAACGGTTGCTACGATGAGTGGGAGTTAAGATTAAATAAACCTTCTCTCTTCTTCTCCTGAAATACAGCAGCAAATTCTTTTATATCTATAAAAACTATGACTCAGTTCAACATGGACCAAGACCATCTCCTTTTGTTTAGACCAAATTAGGTATGCCTAGATGTGGTATGCTAAGAGTCAACAACCATGCTAGCCTGCCTGCAGCTGATGTAGCAGCAAAATGCTAACATGCAGATTTTAAACAGGAATACTGTTTACATCATTCTTCCACTTAGCTAAACATTTTAGCATTACTTAATATTTGTTTCCTCCAATATATCTTTTTTCATTAAGTTAAAAAACTAATATTGCAAACCACAACTCAAAACACATTTGGCTAAATGTAAGAATGAGAAACTGGAAGCAAGGTAGGCTAAGCAAGGGAGAAAAAAAACAAATTATATGAATGCCCTTGTAAGAATGGACAAGATATTCCAACCAGCTTAGGTAGAAAAGGAACCTGTGCTATCTTATTCTCCAGATTATAATGCCAGACCCTAAAAATCCAAACCCTCCGTATTTTTCAACACAAACACAAATAACTTGAGGCAAAGGGATGAAAGTCTTGCGTCAAACATACGCTGATTGGAGTTGCATATTATTCTATTGCAAACACTTAATGTCATCACACTTTTCCAAGTGTCTAACGTCTGCATTATGTTCCCTTGGAGATTTTGTTTTTAATGACTGCAACTTGTAACCTCGTATTTCTTTAACATATTATCTAAGCTTAGTGAATCATCCCTTCACATTTTAAAAGCAAACTCAAGTGCTTGAAAATCCCTTGTCTGAAAATATCAGTATAAAAAGCGTTCTCTAGATGCTATGACTTTAAAGGTTAGCTTTAAGGAGGTGAAGTTGTGATCATTCAGTGGTCAAGTCGTGTTTTCTTGGGGTTTCTTTTGCTTTGTATTGCTTTTAAAAAAGGGGCAACTGATAACATCATGACATTGGTAATGCATTGGAAAAAAAAGGTATTAAACTTGACCCAAACAATATGCAATGGAAAACTTCTGTATTTTCAAGCCTGGCCTTGTTCCTTTCTTGAAGGTTTTAAATGATTATAATAGGCTGGAACTGTTTCACTACTGAGTGAGAGTGCTGAACTGGCAATCATGAAACATCTGCAAAGAAATCCAAGGGTCAATTGTCCATGTCAAAGAGAGAGAGAGAAAGACTGTTTTTGCCAGTGATAAACTCAGACTATTATGTGCCTAATAACATACAGCGCAACACCAGTCCTTTTCTAGGAGAAGTCTTGCACTGATGTCTCCTGGGAGGTGAGTTGAAGGAAGACAGCAATGTAAACAAGATTGTCCAGATTGTATAAAGAGGGAGCCAGGAAGAGTGGAATAATATCAGAACTGGCTCACAGAAACCAAAACTTACTATTATCTAAAAGTTTAGAGGGCAAAAACAAACCGAAAAAAAGGTTGTTGGTGTTGTTGGAGCATTTTAAGAGGAGAAGTCACCTGTAATTAACATGGGGTGCTTCTAAATGTATCTCAGTTGTCCAAACTTAGAATTTTCAGTTTGATGTGGATTAATTGGTCTGAAACAAGGTTCCTCCTTTTGTAAAAGACTATAACATTTAAGGTTATTTATTTGGCAAATTTAAACTACCATTGTATGTGTTTAAATGGTGCTTAAACATGTCATCATAACTCTAATGACAAAATCATCTCATGCATTCGTTTTCTTTATTCATTAATATAACATGTTAATTTAGACTAATTAATTCCGACTGACGACAACAGATCGGCTCAAACTGATTATCTGTGAAGTGCCTTGAAGTTACTAAACACCTGTATCTGAACGGTTAAGGACAGCCGATCACTTCGATCAGTAATAATCTTTATCATATGCTTCTCCTTAACTTAGCATTTTAGTATTATATAGTATTTATGAATAAGAAGGAGGAAATGAAGCCAATGGTTTTGTTTTCGTGACTGTCCATCACAATAGAAAATTAGCTTATTTCCCAAACTCATCAATGCAAAAAGAGATCTAGATTTGGCTTAATTCAGCTAGCATGAGCAAAATGAAAGCATGACAGCAGTAAAAATGAAGCAGCAACTTCTCCCAGAACTATTTTTTTATGATGTTTTTCCTAAATTAATTTTAAGACTCTCAAAAATGGAAGAATGGGGTTGAAGTTTTAAAATACCACAATTTTGATCTAGTTTGATAAACATAAAACCCTGGGAATATAGATGTAGGGGATGGATGGATTGCTTATTGCTTGATCTTGCATTGTGGTATTCTTCTGGCTCCGTAGACCCAGAACATTTTCAGGACTTTCATTAAACTAAACCTTTAATCCAGAATATTGGATGTTTACAGACAACACTAGATCATAACCTTGGACCTGAAAACTGGGAATTCTCAAAACTATAAAATCAACAACAGATTTACTAGTTCTTATATTGATGCCACAAATATTTCATCTCCAGTCTACCCAACGCCGTCCCTTTCACATGATCAGCTCTTTTGTGGCCTCTGTGCCTCGGTCATGGCACATGCTCAGTTTCACTGCAAACGCCCGGTGTCTCCAAACCTCTGAGCATGCTCACTGGCTCTGAATACAATAAAGGCTGAGGTATCCCTGGCATTCATGCTGCCCCCACAGCGGCTCTTTCTGCCTCTGACACATTCAAAAGGCTCTGAGGTGCAAGCTAGTATTACAGACCTCCAAACGATGCTCTCTGAGTTAATTTCTATGCCTGACTTGAGTATGATGATGCATGTGGCATGCATTGTTACATAAAGTGCAGGGTCGACTTCGTGAAGTTGAACAGAAGAAGAGAGGAATGTTTCTAGGTCACTGAACTTCATTTAGTTAGACAGAGTAACTGCAGAGACGTCAGGTTAAAATACCTACGCTGCTCTTGCTCTCTATCTACAGGTTTGGACAGGTCGTCGCCGTCACACCACAATCAGCTTTTAGCTTTTAAACTACAGTGTCAGCTCAATTTAGGTTAAAGCATGTTGAGGAGGGGGGTTGAGTAAGTCAGGGGTTCTAAAAGATATTATGCTCATTATAAAAACATTTTACAACAAATATCAACCAAGAGCAAGACACAATGAAACAATAATGGTAACAACAGTCATTTTTGAATATGGCATGTTGCACCCATTCACCTGGAGACTTTTTCCACACATGCAATGGAGTCCTCATATGTTCTAGGTGCTCTGAGGAGTAGGGATGCAAGAATATAAATATCCATCTGTCTTATTCTAGACTTCCCACCCAGCATCTGAGCAAAATATCCTGAATTTAAGACATGAGAACACATCATTGCCACTTTCTACTCCCTCTATTTTGCGTATGTTCTGATATGGATGGCCTCATATATGAAAGTTTCCAGCTGTGAAGAATTGGTGTGAAGAAAAATGGCATAGAAAGACCAGACCAAGTTTTTCCCACAGCCTTCTGAGAGTCTCTGCTGTTCATGTGTAAAATTGATTTAGGGCGAAAACCCCCCTTTGAGAAAACCAAAGAGAATATTGTGGCATTTTGCTTCGATACATGCGACTGTCCCAGAGCATATTCTGGATATTTTGAGCCCTCAGAGCATGTGTCCTACAAATGAAACATCTGGTTGGATCTTAATGCTCAAAATAAGGAGAATGGCAGTTTTCCTGGTATTAATGGAGAGGGTTCAATAATATTTATTGTAATTTAGAGTAGAAGCTCCATTTGGATGTCTAGCCTCATAGCGAAAGGATCCACAATTATGGATGATGGTATTTAAGAACATCAAGCAAAAGAAAAGTAGCCTTCTCCAATTTGACATCAAATGTCCTCTTTTCGAGTCATGCAAGAGTTAAATTGTCAGGCGTACAGCTGTGCTCTGAGATTGCACAATCAACTTTTCCAGTACTTTAACCATTTTCTTGGTTTTCATGGAAAGTACTATACCACTCCTGTGTTTTGTCAGCAGTCAAAACAGCACTTGACCTAAGTCATTTATGTGTGACAAGCTATTTTCTCAAATGAAGAAAATAACAATAGATGGCTAAAAACAAAAAGCTCCAACACAGAATCTGAAGAATAACTCTGAATTAAACGTGCGACCATGACCACATGCAGTTTTAAGACAGCCACTTTAAACCTGTTATATTTAATCCAAACCAATAATAAAATGTCATTTTGAAAGATTTTATAATGTAAAACAGATAGATAATTAAGAAGATAATTTAACCTCCTCTTATAGGGAAAGAAACCAGTGTTAGTGAGTCTATGTTTGAACCTCTGCAAAACAAAAGCTGTTCTCCTTTAAACAGGATATAGAAAAATAAACTTACGAATAATACATCTTTTGCTTAAATCTAAGGCAAAAAAGGAAAGAATGTATATCACCAAAAGTTGATTTATGTTGATGGAGGCAGCTGAGTTTATTTACCAGCGAAGCAAATCGGAAGCAGCTTTTTACGAGCAGCCAAAGATGTGAAGTTCGCAGCAATTATATGCAAAACTTAGATACTCCATTTCATGTGAATAATATTCAAATGAACATGAAACTTTTCTTTTCGTACTGTTTCTATTGACCTTTTCTTTCTCAAATCCTCTAAATACTAATATAACATGTTAATGGGAACTCAGACTGTTAAAATTGTTTACATCCATATAGT
Organism: Craterocephalus amniculus; assembly: GCA_036024015.1. Lineage (NCBI taxonomy): Eukaryota > Metazoa > Chordata > Actinopteri > Atheriniformes > Atherinidae > Craterocephalus > Craterocephalus amniculus. The sequence goes on from JAVQJG010022788.1 coordinate 8,466, forward strand.
GTGTGGCACTTCCATAAATCTGCAAATATACCATGAAGACACCAGCTGGATATGGGGTTTCTGTGTCTTTGTGTGCTTTAAACAGTGGCAGATGAAATGAGAGAATACTGGATGTAACTATAGATTTGCACAGTACAAAGAAAGTTTATAAATGCTGAACAGCTGCTGCCTTTGCTTACTTTAAACAGAAAAGAGGAAATATGTTTGAAGCAATGATGGATCCAAATGCTGAGCTGCTGAAGCCTGCAGAAAGAGAGGAAGAGAATCAGAGAAATAAGCGTGTGGTTTGCAAACAGAAGCTGATTATTGTGCTAGCAAAATGAACAAAACCAAAACAGAAGCATCATAATAGAGTTCAATTTGAGGAACATCATCTTTTTGTTCTCCTCAGAATTGCCTCAGAGCAGAGTTCGAGTTGTCTCAGACCACCTCGTTGGAACACTCATTTTAGGATTTATTTTGACCGAACATGGAGACTAAAATGTTAGCTTTATAAATCATCTTAAAGACTGACAAACCACTTAGCAATGACATCCACCACAAGACTGTATCCATTACCTTACTAAATAAAAAAAACTTTGATTAATTGAGCCAATTTGGGAATGATTGGAGTTGCGTGGCATGCTGCATTCACGGCTGAAAAGAATGATATTGTCAATTAATCTATTGACCTAATGAGTACAGCAGACGGTGGCTGGTTATCTTTAAAATTCTAGCGCAAAGCTTCTTGTGCCTTTCTACCTTTTCGTGCTTAACACTGGTGTGGAGCCAATCATACGCCTTTAACAAAGGATGTGTGTGATACAGAGGGCTCCAGCTAAAGTGAGTGAGAAATCATGAAGAATGTTTCCAATTACAAATAACCCAATTAAGCTATTTTATGAGGGCTATGGATGCAATCATTCCAATCAAAGTGTTTCTGAATCAGCAGCTGGAAATTTCCAACATCTTTCATGAATTGAGCCTTCATAGATAATCTCACCAGATGTTGCAAAGCACGGTCCTGCTGCTGGAAATGAAAGCGTACATACTTCTATCTAAGACTGGTGAGAAGTAGCCAACATACACACTCTGTCTGACAATGTACAGCGCAGCAGAAAACTCCCACAGATCACACATGCTTGTTATTATTAGTGGTATCATCAAAACAAAGAAAAACTTTGTGTCAGGGAATTTTCTACTCTGCTGATAGTGTCTTTTTAATGCAACTAAGTAAATTCTATGTGCATGTTAAACGTTTTTTTGTCTCTTCATGCTTGGAATGTTATTTACTGATCAAACAGATAAGGTTTTTGTTAAATGAACTGAAGCAACACTTGGATTCCCAGTGGACATGTAAGAAGGTATGAAGACAAACAGGAAGCAATCATCGGATAAGATTGGAGGTAGCATAACTTCGATGGGTTTCTACTGAGGTCACTCTCACTCGCAGAGTTGTCATGCAATTACCGTGTAATAGCCTCCAGGTTTCAAAACAGAACTGCTTTTTATTTTGTATTTCACAGAAATACTGGAAATGTTTCCTTCTCCCCTTGTGACCAGCGAGATACACCACTGAAAAAATTTAATCTCTCAGTCGTTTTCCAATAACTGTGTCCAAATATCAGTTTACTCACATTAAACCTTAAAATGAAAATTACATAACCACTGCTACGTACATTCTCAAAATTCCAACATGGTGGAACATGTTTCCAAAAAACCAAAACCCACTTCTTATGAGGAACAGACTTTGCCAGGGGGCAAAGAACAAATCAAAGATCCACTGAGGACACTGTACTGCTCAGTACTCTGTGTCCCTCAGCCTATCTACAGATCTGCTCCGCTAAAACATGAGACTGTAGATTGTTTTAATATCCTACACATGTTTAATGGCTCAGGTTCAGATCTGCAGCCGCCCTCAGCTTGACCCTAGCTGGTATACAACTCCCTGACCTTCAAGCCTGCCAGTTCTCGTGGACATAACAGCGTTTTGGCTGTGGAAGGAGCAGGATGCAGGGTTGTGGAAATGGGCAGCAACAAGCTGATTACAAGACGGCAGCCTGTGGCAACGTGAAATTCCAGTGGGAAGACTCACTTTCTATCTGGTGATGCACCACTTACTCGCTAGACATCAACAGACCAGTACACTGTAGATGTGGTCAGATATTCAGAAAAGTTGAAGAAAGAATTACGTCTCTGGAAGAAGACGAAAACCCCCTTGGATATTCTTATCTGATATGGTGGCGCACTGTAGTGTATAATGATAAAGTGTCTTATAGTTACTTATTTCATCCCTTAAAGTCTGTCTGCTCCCACCCTATAGACGGTTACTCAGACAGCTGTGGTTGTACGTGGATGTCGTGTCTCAGATAGACATCCATCCATCCATCCATTATCTACCGCTTATCCGGGGTCGGGTCGCGGGGGCAGCAGCCTGAGCAGGGAAGCCCAGACTTCCCTCTTCCCAGCCACATCAGCCAGCTCATCCGGGGGGATCCCAAGGCACTCCCAGGCCAGCCGAGAGATGTAATCCCTCCAGAGTGTTCTGGGCCTACCCCGAGGCCTCCTCCCGGTGGGACATGACTGGAACACCTCCCGAGGGAGGCGTCCAGGGGGCATCCTGACCAGATGCCCAAACCACCTCATCTGGCTCCTCTCCATGCGGAGGAGCAGCGGTTCTACTCTGAGCCTCTAATGGATGACAGAGCTCCTCACCCTATCTCTAAGAGAGAGCCCGGCCACCCTGCGGAGAAAACTCATTTCGGCCGCTTGTATTCGCGATCTTGTTCTTTCGGTCAGAGCTCGTGACCATAGGTGAGGGTAGGAATGTAGATCGACCGGTAAATCAAGAGCTTCGCCTTCTGGCTCAGCTCCCTCTTCACCATGACGGACCGATGCAGACCCCACCACCGACCCGGAGAAGACAAACCACCTTTTTCCGGCTGAGGACCATGGTCTCTGATTTGGAGGTGCTGATTCTCATCCCAACCGCTTCACACTCGGTTGCGAATCGCTCCAGTGAGAGCCGGAGATCACGGCCTGATGAAGCCAACAGAACCACATCATCTGCAAAAAGCAGAGACCCAATCCTGAGGCCACCAAACCGGAT
>JAVQJG010022818.1:0-12891 GCA_036024015.1 Craterocephalus amniculus
TTTACTGATGTCAGGATGCGTTGACCCTCATCTGCCACTGCCGCTGAAATACTCTTTAGCAGAGCCTCGGTCATGGAAACAGAGGGGCTAGCATCAGTACTAGCATTGTCGGCGCAGGATGTTTGACAGATACTAGCCTGATTCAGGGCGCTGCAAACGTCCAAAGCATCGCGATCCTTGTTAGATTGTTTTGATTGCTTAGGCATATTGAAGTCTTTGTTTAGGCGCTTGTTCTCGATGATTGAGCGCGATCAGAGGGATGTTAAAGTAATTTTAGCAGAGAGAGTTGAGAAGAATTGTTTGGCGCTCCAATCACTCCGCCGCCATTTTTTTAGTTCAGTGCTTTAATGTAAACAGAAAGAATAAAATATAGAACATAAATAGAAATAATGAACAAGTGAAAATAGTTAAAATGCTGTTTTTAAATCCCGGATCAGTATAAAAGGTATAGGAGATGTTGAGAGGTCATGTTTCTGTGTGTCTCTTTGTCTTTTACTGAAGTTTTAAAAAAATCTCTGAAATGGAATAAGGAACAACTGATCCGATTTTTGGGATCACCTGGATCACCGCCTGGATCCAAAATGTTTTTTAAAAATTCTTTACCAAGGGGAGATATGGATCATTTTTCCATTATGCTTCTAACTCCAAATGAATGGCCACCATCATTGGCCAGTGAATTGATAAAGAGGGATGTCACATTACCTTTTAAAATAAGATGATTTAAATTTTGTGATAGATTTCAGTTTTTTGAATAATGAAACACACTAGATTTGCAAAAGACATGCAGGTATTTGTGGAAAATGTTTAAGATAAAATAAAACAAATATTTTTTTAAAAACTCAATCAGCCTTTTGGTATGTAAAGAAGCCAAATCTTTATTTATTCTGACTTTTTTAATGTGTTAAACATCTTTAATGACCATTTTGATGCAGAGTGTTTGTGTCCTAAGGGGGTTCCAATCAGATGAAGTCATTGCGCTTTAACCACTCTTTCATATTACTGATGTCTCGTAATACAGTATCAGTTGACAGCTGATAACTATGAATGCTACTTTCTGAAATGGGAAAGTTGACTCCAAACCGTGTTCGAATAAAAGGTTAACTGGATGGCATCATACTGAAAGGCTTTATCAGGGATTATTAGGACTTGTTGTTGATGGGAACCCAGCTAAGGATTAGTAATCTCATTGTGTGTTAATAATGAAACCAATCAATATGAAATCATAATATAGCTGTCTCAGTGGCATATGTTAAAGCATATTGTCTAAATCCTCACACAATAATGAAACAGAAAAGTCATATTCAAAATGAAATGTATGAATAATAAATGCAATCACTCACATCACAAACACTTAAGTATCCCATTTTTATAACGATGATAAAGCCCAGTTATCGCAACCCACGTTTCACCCACATATGGATTTAATATGTAAAACGACTCAAGCTGCTTTATCTTTATACAAACATTTAGGGAGCTTCATTTACCGACACAAAACGGGAAAATCTGTCCAAGTGACATTTAAATTAATTTCTGTTATATCGCAAAACAACACAGGCATCATGTTTCCCACATAAAGCTCAACCCACATCCCACATGTTCAAACTGTAATATGGAAGATTATTATCAGTTCATAAGACTTTTTGTTTCTCATAATGTGCTGAGAGTCCATTGTTGAAGGATTATTTCATTTCCGTGTTGCACATTTCAGACTTTAGCCTTGTCCTTGGGCCTCCTACTTCCTCTGTAGTTACTCTGATTTGAATATTTCTTCAGAAAAATTCATATTTTTGGTTTCAACAAATCTAGTTAGTTTAGAATGCCAAGATGTTTCAGCCTGAAGACAATAAGAATAACTCTGAATTCATAAGATTGTTTAAGGTTTGAATAATACTGAAGGTAGTTTTGAGAACAAGCTTGTGTTGTATTCTTTGGAAGGAATATTTTCATATTGTCTAGATAAGGTGTCTGGTTACTTGTGGTAGAAATTCACTCATGATCTAATACAAACTTTACAGTTCCACTGTGGCCTGGATGCTGCTAGATTAATACCTAAATATCGAGCATGTTGGCTGTTTGTTTGCTCAGTTTATGACCTCATTAGTTGTCTGACTTTACCTTTACAGTCCCTGTGGAGACACAGGATGCAAGTTCTGGCTCCATGGAGCCATTGTTGCTGTAACCAGGGGACAGTAAAACCAGTCAATGGTGCCTCCCTTGTGCTCCTCACACAGGCTGGCAAAGACATTGTTGGACCCTTGAAGCCGCCTCAGACCTGTCTTTAATTCTTTCGATGAGCCCATCCCTGTCTCACAAGTCTCAGGTTCATCATGAATCTCTTTTTACTCTGAGAATGTCAGAGGAAACATTACACAGAATTTCCACCAGAGACAAATTTGTCCACCTGAACAGGGACCGGTCCTTATGGCCTCATGCCCTTTTCCTCAAGAAGAGGAACGTTTAGTTTTGGCAGAATGTCATAAACCAGATTTTTTTTTCTTTTTCTCTCTTCTGTTTGTTCTGCTGGAGGCCTGAAATCACAACCCCGCACCGTACTTATTATCCATAGTGGCTTGTTTGATTGACAGAGAACAGGGTGTGTTGTACATCCCTGGGAGTGTGTGCTGCCTCAAGCTTTAAAACACAACACATGTAGCTGGGTGTAAAACACCACATCAGCTGTGATTTCCATCTGGAATCTTTCTGCCACATTACTTAGACATTTTGCCACAACAGGCTAATTTTAGCTGGAACATCATGGCTTTACATTAAGCTCTGAGGGTATAAGATGATCTCTGTATATCTCTTTGTGGATTTTTGTTCTAAACCTGTGTCCTGCTAGTCTGGAAAGCCATTATTGCAGTAACTTGCAGCCGATGTTGACCATATTCAGACTTTTTACATCCAGTGAGTAAAATAACCTGGATTTTATTTGAATATTAACTTTTTGTTGTGATTGATCATTTCCTGTTCATAAAACAGTTTTTCATTACTAAATTAAAGAAAATGCTTTTGATAGTTTTTAACATTGTGCAGTGTGATGATATTGATTGGTTAAAGGTTATTGGACAGGGTATTTTCCTGTCACAGAGGGCAGGGCTACTTTCAAAGTTGAACATATCTGGACCACAAAGGCTTATGGGAAATGCAAATTCAGCATATATTAACTGTGTGAAAAACAAAATGAATAAATAAAAATTAACTGTAGGATAGTACAGGTAAAGAAACCCAACACCAGAGCCCCAGTCTATAAGTAGCATCAGGTCTAGACCCGAGACATGGTCTTTAACCGATATCACAATGACCTTTTTTTTGCCGGGCTCAGTGATACTTCAAACTTTGGTATCTGTATCATGCGAAGTAAATAGTAGGCAAGTATCGATGTTACCAATATGTCTTAGTACAAAATACACATTTTTACTTTTTAAAAAGTAAAAACTCAGTGTCTGCGATACAACCATCATGCATATCTCACCTTAAACTTCTCGGGATGCATCAACTCGAGATATTAGCAGCTTCTAGAATGATGATGCTTACCGATATACTGTATCTTAGTCACTTTCTCACTTCAGCAGGTTAGCGGTGTGCAACGATGCAAGACTTACTTCCAAGCAAATAAAGGAACAGTAATTACAGATTAGAACTCAGGATATTTTTCCATCTGTTTTGGGCTTAATTTCTATTATTTTACATTGGCTTGAGTCAGGCTTGTACGGTGAATGAGTGGTCAGATGAATACTTACGAATCTTGTGAGGAAGGTGTGGAAATGGATGCTTGTTTTAATTTCTTTAAATGATGTCAGGTTGTAAACTGGCTCGGGCTTTTAAAAAGCTGTCAATCAAAATCTCAGGCTCCAGCAGATTTCTGTCGGCCTAACTTTTCAGGCCCATTTAGAGCTTTAATGCAGATACATTTAAGTAGGGCTGCCCAATTAAGGCTTTATGCAAATGCATAAATCTGTGGAGTTAGTGCATCAACACATACACACAGTTAACCGTTACTCTTAGCATAAAAATCTGAATTTGGCATCATCCGAATGAGAGAAGCTTCACCCATATGTTTTTACCTAATCTACCTAATCTAATGTAATGCTTTTGGAGTTTGGAGTTGAAACACCTGTGTGAAGATGGAAAATAATTAATGTGTGACTGGTGAAAAATAAATTTAAAAAACAGCTAAATAAAAAAGTTTTATACTTGTTCAAAAAATAAAAATAAAGCACCTTCAGGATGAAAATTAATTTAATTTAATTATTTATCTGTTACAAGAAGTGAATGTTGTTTTAACGCCTCCATCGAAATGGTTCCAATAAAAGTGGCTACAGAAAGAATTTTTTTTGTTGTTTTATCAGACCATTGCAGGGAAGGACTCCGGATCAGATTTTTGTATCAGCTATCTTTTATACGGCTCCTTTGCCATTGGCTTCCTAGCTATTAAAGTTCAAAGCAGACCTTTTTATTTCATCCTGTCATATTACTTCAACCCTGAAAAATACCTGTAGCTTGATGGCGAGGCAGACATGAATAAATTGAGGCATCTCCATGTAGCAAGTCAGTTTTTCTACATTTTTCCAAAAAAACGTAAAATATTTTTTTGACTTCTTCAGTAAATATGTGATTTATTTCAAATATCCTTTATCAATTATGAAACAGAGCAGTAAAAACATCTGAAAAAAATTTAGATTACATTGATAATTACAAAAATATACAAAACACCTTATTATAAAAACTAGTTTTATGGATACAGCTGAAGAGAAACATTTTATTCCCAAAGTAAATAAAACGTTTTCCTGTTCTCGGTTGGCAGACCTTACATTGTTGTCTTCATTTATCTAAAAGCTGATACAATACTTACTTTTTCTTTCAAAGAATTTCATTTCAAGGTCGTTTGTTTTTGCTTTTACTCATGAATAGGTTCAGAAAGAATTTTCCTTATTTTTCTTATAGCTACAGGCAAAGAGCCAAACTCCAGCTTTAGGTGAGACTGTTGATAAATTTTTTATTCGAACATGTTGACTGCATGTTTAACCCTTCAAAGTGTGCACGACTCCCTTCTTTACTTTTGAACTTTTTATCTATTGAACATGTTTGGTGCTTTAAGTCAGGTTTTGCTTGTTTTCCTTTCATTATTCAGTCATGGCACCATGTCAAAGTCTTTCCATCTTTCATTTCCTTTTTGTTTTTTTCCCCAAGCAACCCAACTTTGTGTAAACTGAAGCGGTCTTGAGAATAGTTCTTGAGCTGTCCGAAGCATTTCAAGGCTATTTTTGTCTTTGGATATTGCCTTATTTTTTACTCATCTTCATTCCTTGTAGATGCTTTGAAGCCACTTTATGATATCTGTTAAATAAGCCATTCAAGCTAATGATGATGCCCAGCTGCAACCAGTAATAAAACTATTTCAGAGCTTTCCGATTTTTAGGAATTCTGTTTCCAGCAGTCTGATACAGATCCAGAACCAAGTTCCATTTATTTTGTTACATATGGAAAAACAACAACCATTGCAGTTTGAAGTTTTTGGTGTGGAACAACTTGACTTATGGTGTTGACTAAGTGTATGTGTGGCTTCTAATGATGTGGCCCAGAGGAGACGTGCCACAATCTGAGGCAGGCTGGCAGCGCATATCTAGTCCCATCCAACACAGATCTGTAACCGGGCTATGAGCACCAAAAGTGGCCCGAACATGTCTGCTATGTGGGAAAGTGATTCCCATAGAGAAATTTGTTAAAAACTGTGTAGAAGAACTACAATAAAGGAAGGAGAAATGGGGAGAAATGGGGAGAAATGATGAGGTATGTCACATGACACAAGAACTGGACTGAACATCGGTGGCAACAGTTCTGATGGAGGGATGGATCCTCCCCAGAACCTGGACATCTACATTACTGAAGCAGTGTGGGATCATGTGGACAGAGAACGGAAACAAAAGGCAGAGAGAAGAACTTTGGAACGACCTTCAAGAAGTCTGGAGGACTATTCCTCAAGATTAAAGAAATGACAGGAACACTCGTCTAAGAGGGTTTAGATTATGTTGGTTTTCATACTCATTAGAGTTGGACGTGGTACATATGCTGCATTTGTGGTCATGTTTGCACACATTTCTTGTTGTATATAATAGAGGAATTTGCAACTCAAGTCCTTTCAACATGTTTAGCTCACACAGATTCACATGAAAATGCAACTCTAGCTTCCCACTCATTTTACTTTTATCAAGCATGATGTTTTATTTTTAATGTTTGTTCATGAATTTCACTGTAACAAAGAAAGTATAAAGCAAAAGCATAAAAAATAATCCAGCTGAATCTGTCTTTATGCATGTCAGTATTTTATTAACCTTTCAGGGTTCTCTCGGAACAAGTCAATCCCCTTTTATAAGATTATGGTTGCAGATAATCAGAGAAAAAAGCATGTTGACCGAACATTTTGGTCATCTTCCAGAACTTTAATATATTTCATGGACGATATATGAGGATAAGATGAAAATCCTTTTTCTAACACTTGTTCTTTTGCTTTGATGTAAAACGTTTCATTAGATCAGAACTCCTCTTACTGACTTTAGTGCAGCTAAACCTTAAAATGGATACCGACCCCGTGAAGCGTGTCCATCCTGTCAGATGAATTCCACAGGGTAATTTCCTAACCACAAAGTTGGAACGCTTCCATCTGCAGGTTAAACACTATGTTGTGAAGAGGTGGGGAGCCAGTTCAACCAAAAGGAAGCAAGAAATCCTGTTCTCAGGATCAACATCCACAATTTGTTAAATTAAAGATGTGCAGGCTTCCTTTTTCCTGTAGCTTTGTCAGGTTCTCTGTCTCTGTGCTGAGGCCGATGCTGGGGCAGAGCTACGTTTTTATGATATTGGGTTTGGCCTTGCTGGAGAATTACATCGATACATCGATTCTTTTCATTTTTCAGCTGCTAACAGAAAGTATTCATATAGAAGCGGGTGGAAGTTTTAGCACTTAAGTAGCAGCAGCACCAGACATGCCTAAATGATTCTGTTACAGGAGAATTTTAGTGTATGTTAGGAGAGGAAAATATTAGAGTGCAGAGCTGGTGTATTATGCTGTCTGCGTTTGTTTTTAACCCTTGTGTGGTGTTCGGGTCTCTGGGACCCATTTTAATTTTTCACTAAAAGAAAATTTATATAATCAGTTATTTTTTTCAAACTCAGTGGCCTCTGCTCATTTTCTGCTAAGAACATATATCACGATACATTTTCAAAGTTCACACGCTGTATACGCCCTCTACACATTTTGATTACAAACAGGATGTGTGGGTCCAGTGTACCCGGGGCTAAAATGAGTCAATATTGTTGGTCCTGTGCAGCTTTCTCCTGTCCTTCTCTCCTGCAATTAGTATTTGTGACCCTGCCACTCACATACAATGCAATCTTGTTGCAAGATTCATGCACCTGCAGCATTTGCTCTCATTCCTGCACATTTTACACCCTCTCGTGGGAATATATCTTTTCACACTATATCCCACCTGCAATTTTGGGGTGGTAAACAAAAGCCACTGCAGTTTCTTATCACAACTGATCTAGATGGCCAAGCGATCCTCTGCTCAGAGGGCTTTGGAATTGATTTTAGAAGCGAAAGAAGCTTCTGATGATGATGAAGTAGAGAAGGTGTTTCAGAATGTGAGGAACGCATTTCTAAAAATGACGAGTAGCATTGTAATTGAAAATCTTAAAAAGGTACAAGGTAAATATTAATCACACAAGTTGTTTATATAGCCTGTAAGGAGCATAAAGAAAACATCTAGTGTTACGTTTTTATTTTACATTATTTAAAAAATGCAAAAATGCAACAGGTCCACAGGTCCATGAACAGTGGCTGAGTAACAAAAAATTAACACCACACAAGGGTTAGGAGTTAAATGATGGCAAGCTATCAAATATCTACACTGACCAGCCACTTAATTTGGCCCACATCCTGCTTTGGACCTCCTTCAGAACTTTAGAACCAGGAAGCAGCAGGGCTACAAAATACAAACACTGTTTCATTTATTCTTTTATTTTTTTCTGTCATTGTTGTCCTCTGTCCAAGCTTTTGGATTATTTAATCTTTTTTTTGTTTGTTTTTCTACTTTATGATCATAGGAGTCGGCTGTGCAGTCTAACAAACTCAACATTTATACCCCCACCACTTCTTCACCATAGATGCACAAGCCTTTTCATTTTCTTGGTGTTACGGTTGATGTAGTTGTCGTTGCACCAGCTGGACATGAAAGCAGACTGCTGTTGGTGTTATGGTGTGGGGCATATTTGTTGACCCACTTTTGCCCCCTTAGTCCCAATGTGGCCTGGTTTAACCCTCACAGTCTGACTGAGTGCTGCTGCTGACCATGTCCATCCCTTTCTGAGCCCAGTGGAGCATCTTCTGATGCTGCTTCAGCAGGATGATGCTCCATGTCACACAGCTCACATCAATAAGTTCACTGGACTCTAATGAGTGTATTTAATCTGGTCCTATCGCTCATTCTTGTGCTTATTTAGATGCTTTGTAGCATCTCTGCATGTATCCTTTGTCATCTTTCATCTTGGCCCATGGTCATATTTCATGAGATGTTATTCAGCTTAAAAAGTAGAGCTGCTGTGTAAAAAAGTAGCTGAAATTCAGATACAGATGTCAGCAAAATTATTCCTACCCTTCCATTAAAGAAGAAAAAGAACAGTATCACTGAAATCAGCTGAATCTGACAAAAATAATAATGAATAAAAATATCATGGAAATGACTGAGCACATTATTTTTCTAAAATAAATGTTCAACTCATTAATATTAGAAAACATTTTTTTTACTAAATTATAATTTAGCAAATTAATCTTTATGATAACTTTTTTCCATCCCCACTTATTTGAATTACTATTAAGAATTTACCCTTTTCTTTGATGAAGGGGAAGAATAATTTTGCAGAAAACTGTAGATTTCACCCTACGCGTTTCCACAAGGAAGCAGTCTCTTGCATTGTCTTCTTCAATTATGATCCACACAACTATGTAAAGCAACTTCCATTGCTTGTTGGTCGATGAGAATTATATTTAAAGGCTGAAACAATTCATTATTAGTATTGCATCTTGGTGTTCATATCAGGGTGAAAGGACAAGATGGTTGAAACTCAGTTGTCTATAATACACCAACATGGCTGACTCATTTAGAGAAAGCTGAAGCAGAATGTGAGCAGCGCTGAATTCTAAATTAAAATTCCAAACTTAAAATGCTTAAAGCTAGAAAAAAAGGCCACGACCTGTAAATTTCCCTCAATCAGTGTGCTGAGTTTCATTGCAAACAGCTTCCTTCCCAAATGCACATATTTTGCTTTTTATCTAATATGACCCTTCACCTTCAGCTATTTTACTTATTTACAGCACTTATTTAGGTTAGAGCTTGTTCAGCTGTACTGCATAATAATTTTGCATCTTTTTTAGCTGAAAATAAAGAAACTGTCCTCCTGCATAGGAAAGCAAACTAAGAAAAAAGCACTTCTGGCTTCTGTTCACTGGAAACCTTTTAAGTGGTTTGTGTTTTTTGTTTATGTAACACTTTGTGGCAGTATATGGTAACATTATAGACTCTGATGACTCTTGTAAAGCTTTGCACAATTACTGTTCATGTTCCAGTCTAATAACGCGTCTTAATTCATTTCTAGTTAAAACACAAATAGGGGAAACTCAATATTGGGGTGATTAGAACGCATATACATGGCCTAATATGCCCTCAGCAGTAATCCAGACCTTAACTGCATTTCATTACTTTTCTGTCTGTACTCATGTTGCTGGCTAAATTGCAAAATGGGGAGAGGAAAAAAAGTAAGTGTGTATTTACTGATACAATACAGGAGTGCTCTGTATCACTCAAAGCCATCTTCAAAAAGCGATTCCATTAATTCATCGGTGGTGCCAAGACGTAGCTGGAGAGGCTGATGTATGGTGATCGAACCGATCAATTACATCATGGTACAGAAGGTGGGATGGCTGTGTTTGCACTAAATAACCCATTTTAAGAAGAAAGCAGGCGGATGAAAGGAAAAAGTGTGTGTGTGTGCGCCTCGGGGTGGGGTGTGTGTGTTTTGGTTGCCTAATGGCATGACATGAATTATATGCATTCAGAAGTAGGGATTGGACGAAATGGAGGAGGAGCAGCTGTGAAAAACAGAAACGGTGAAAATCATTCACATCTAGTTGTTGATTAGATCAGACTGATTTACAGTCCTTATGTTCTGGTTTAATCCTCGTTGCTATGGGGCTGATATAAATGAGAACATATGATTTAATCTGATTTACATTGATCATTATTTTTGTTTGTGTTCATGGAAATTGATGCAAAACTTTTAACCAGAATATAAGAGAGAGGGAAATCCTTTTTTCGATATACAAATATGGGTTTTTGGCCTGTATCGGGCTGAAGGAGCCTCTGACTGAAAACCCTGCACTGTTTATTCACAACAATTATTCATGTTTGTGCAGTGAAGCATGCCTCAAGTTTCCAATCAGCTCCAGGGTCTCCTGCATGAATCCAGTCTTTTTGCAGGAGACGCAGATGTGGTTCATTTATTGTCGGCACAACAAACAAAGTCACGCAGGAAGCTTCTGAGCCTTGAAGGTGTAATAGAAAATATCAACCTTTTCAGCTACATATCCAGGCGATGACACTAAGCCATTTTTTAATGCTAATCACTTTTAAATGCAACAATAAATATATGCATTTATTCCTTTATTTTAATTATTAAATTACACTGCTGCTGCGCCAGCATGCTGCTTCAGCCTCACCTACAGAATAAACTAAGTGTAAGATATGTTCTCGACATAGACCAGAAGCTCAATTTGCATCGTCTCATTTGAATAAATCTGTCAGCTCTGCATCGTTTACTGGAAACACCACAGAAACGGGCAAAGTCAATTTCACCTATGTCCTGTCCTGCTTGGGTCTTGAAATAAGGAGATAAGTGATTGGGCCTGTATTGCCTCAGATTATTTTTTACTTCTTTTTTTTCTACTATGCATAGTAATTTTTGATAAGTTCATAAAAGATTCATTAGCCTTTTCCTTTTTTTCCTATTATACTGTATACCCTTGTTGGCAGTTTTCACGCACAATATTGAATGTTTTCATAGTTGGATTTTTTACTTCTTTGCCCAGTTGCTTCAACTGCTGGCTATTATCTGGCCTTTCATAATAATAATAATAATAATAATAATAATGATGATGATAGAGTATGTCTTTAAGTTTATTTTTAGTTTGTTCTTTTTCTTTTTTATGCTTACTGATTGATAGGATCAGTTTTGATTGTAAAAGACCCTGTAACATGTTAATTTATTTTGAGCAGTAGGTATGATGAAGAACCATAATTAAAACAAAACTCCACTTTCAGAATGAAAAGAGAAGATTTTTAAGTTTTACAACAACAGAAAAAAAATTCCTTTCTTTGACACATTTTTTAAGAATTCTTGGGAAATGTCAGTCTTGTGGTACGGATGTCCTTTATGAGCTTGGATTTGTTTTGTGGGCCAGATTTGGTTCAATGATGAGGAACTAGCCTGAAAAAAACAAAAGACTTGTTTCCTTGGGCCACATGGGGTGATCATGGAAGTTTTGCATCAGCAGCCGTAAGTCAAGGCCAGATACCAGCCAAACTTTGTTTGCAGCTTCTTGTCCATCACTGACACACACCACAACTGCAGAGTAATCAGAGTATGTCAGCGGACGGCCGGACTCAGGGGTGCACACTGTGATGAGGATGCTAAGAGTTCTGAAGTGATTTTCAGCTATTGAGGAATCAGGATGTTGTGTATTTAGCTTAGCAACGACTGACAGATATACACCACTGCTAGAATAACAGATAAAGTCTGCGGGTAAAAAATAAAGATCAGACTTCACCATTAACAGTTTGATGTCCCATGTGCAGATCTACCTCTTCACGCTGGCATGTGAAGGATTGCACCATCTTCAGTTCACAAGTACAGTAATTACCTCCACCTCTACTGCAGCACAACACAGTGTTAAAGCAGTTTACACAAACACAACATCTTCATATTGCCATGTTCCGGTAAAACCCAGAAAGCTGCATTCTCGTCTCCCTATTAATACTCACAGCTACGACATTGACTGTAGGTTTCTGGCCAATCACAGATCAGGATCTTTAAGAAGCTTGTCCTGGTGATTCTGATTTTGGCCAATACTGTTGTTGGTTGTTTTTTTTAAATAGCTGAAAGTAGGGCTGGGCGATAATTCGATAACGATATATATCGAAAATACGTGCGATAGGAAAAAAAAGAGGGTCGATATAAAGTAGAGGTGGGCGTATCGATCCTAGTATCGATAATATCGATACCAAACGCTAATACTGATATCAAACGATACCCATGTAAAATATCGATACTTAAGCCCCCTCTCCTGCACGCACTGACTGCTGCCCACGCGGATAGATCAAAGTAAATTCTCTGAGAGCAGCGCTGCGCTGTATCACACAGCACGGAGCAGTGCACCGCCTCCCCCTCCCCTGTCTGTTGTTGTTGCACCGTCACGTGGCTGCCGCGGCAACAAACAGCCACGCGGTAGCTCACCCCCAAAACCAACCGCACGTGCAGCGGCGAGCAAGCGCCAAGGAGCGGATGCGCGCCGCTTTGCGCCTGGCACCCTACCACCAGCGCAGCGACTTTGCCGCAGCTCTGACTCATTACACGAGAATTTCAACATCGCTCGGAGTAACTCAGGTTTTCAGCTTCCCCCGGAGTTCCTCCTGCCTATATTTACTAATATAATCACATCATTTAATGCCGCTGCAGCACCAGCTGCTGTCAGATTTATTTTCATATTCCACTCTGCTGGCAAATCCGCTACTGTGTGACATTATACAGATATCAGATATCCGAAAACACTGATGAAAACAA
>JAVQJG010022826.1:0-15689 GCA_036024015.1 Craterocephalus amniculus
AGATAGATAGATAGATAGATAGATAGATAGATAGATAGATAGATAGATAGATAGATAGATAGATAGATAGATAGATAGATAGATAGATAGATAGTTTTGTGCATAAAGATACATCCAGAGTTCATCGTCTGGTGGTATTACAAGGTTTAACCTCAATTCTGAAATGACGAAAGGCTCTGAAATAGCTGAAAAAGCTGATCACATCTATTCTTTAGAAAGGTTTCTGCTAGTGAAGTTAAAGTGCGCCTGAAACTGTTTCTGTATTGAGCTGTAATGTCTGCATTGTTCTACTGATGAGCAACTTTTCTGGAAGAAAAGAGGTATTTGCTTACTTTTCAAACATGAACACTTCAGTGTCACACACTCTTGAAAACTGAATCAAATTTGGAGACATACTGACATATGAAGCAAGTAAAGTTTAACACTTTAAAACTGGAAAGAAATGTCCATATTTTTAATCAGAAGTATTTTTTTGCCCTTTAGCAAAATGTGGGGATGCATGTCCAAATTATTGTTGTGTATTCTAATGCTTCCTGTATTACAAAGAAAACAAGTATCATATTGTATACTACAGGGTTTTGAGCAAAGTTTTTTTTTACCATGAAATGATGCCAAATGTCACAGAAATGGTTTGTATTGAAAGAAAGAAAGAAAGCAAGAAAGCAAGAAAGCAAGAAAGAAAGAAAGAAAGAAAGAAAGAAAGAAAAAGAATTTAGTGTTGCAGTGGGTTTTTATGAGGCTGGTCAAGATGGTCAAAAGCTGCAGGATGTTGTACAAGAAGTGTGATTGTTGTTCAGTGTGTGAGGTCAAACATCCCTCATTAGTCATGAGCTGAAGGGTGATTTTGTTGCTTTATTGGGAGAGAATTGAAAAAGAAAACCTATTTTAAGGCCCTGGAGGGATCAGCGCTGCCGTTTTGTTGGACTATAAAGATACATTTTCTGCTATTAAGCACAATGAGAAAAAATGAAAACCCACAGTTCCAATCAGCACAGTCAAAATGCTGGTTCTAACTAAAGCAGGTTTATTTAGATGCAGCTATCTGGAGGGAACAACAACATACAGATTCTAATTAAAATATTTGAATTACAATAAAACCTAACTTTTACTAAAACATATCATTTTAATAATAGTGTTAAACTAACTGTGAAATAGTTTTTGGAAACAAAAACTTCATTTCGGTTGTTCTTTTTGTTCTTAACCACAAAATTATTTATACTCTAGTTTCAAAATCAATCAAAAGTTGAGTCTATTCGAATGGCTCTGACCCAAAGGTCATGCACTGCAATGTCAGATTATTGAAGTGAAATGATTATAATAAAATAATAATATTAATAATAATATAATACTGTATAATACTTATATGATACTGATTTTTGTTTTAACAATTGTGTCAAATGCAAATACATTGTTTAAATTTGCATTTGAATTAGGATTTCTTTTTATCCAGTTTGATCAACATTAGTAGATAACTTTGAATCTACCAAGTGCTTTTAACACAATTCAGCTCACCCTATTAAGTGAAAAGCTCCATAAATTCAAGGTGGATACCTTGACAACCAGCTGGATTTATGACTGAAAGGTTGTGAGTGTGAGACGATGGTCTTCAGCACAGGACCACCAGGAGACTGTACTCGCACCATTTCTCTTCACCCCAGACTTCCAATATAACTGAGTCCTGTCATCTACAGAAATACTCCGATGACTCTGCAGCTGCGGAGTGTCTCAGTGATGGACAGAAAGCAGAGTACAGAGATCTGATCAGTTTGAGACATTGTGCGTAATCACCTCATCTTAAATTCAAACTGAAGAGATAATTGTTGACTTCAGGAGAAACAATAGCCAACAAAAGTGTTCACATCGTGGGAGAAGATGAGGGAGTAGTGGAGGAATACAAGTACCTTAGTTAGGCTGGACAACAGACTGGACTGGAAATGCAACACAGAGTTCATCTACAAAAAGAGAGAGAGCAAACTTGACTTCTTAAACAAGCAATAATGATTTAATCTTTGCACCAAAATGTTGAAGATCTTCTATAAATCCGTAGTGGAAAGTGCTGTTAGCTTGCAGCCATCTGATGCTGCTGTTGGAGGACAAGCAGAAGCTGCTGAAAGTAGGGCTGGGCAATATATCATGATTTTCAGTTATATAGAGACTTTGTCACATTAGATATAGAATAAGGGAATATCGTTTATATCGAGTTTGCTTGTTTTGAGTTTAAATCTTTTTTTAACATTTTGCACAACTGTATTTCAGTCATCTATTTTAATGCATATGTGCTTCAGATCCGTAATAAAAGTGCATTTAGCAGTCAAGGCCGTAAAATTGAACTCTCTTTGTTAACTTGACCAAAAATGTATATTGAAATATATATCGTATATCGTGATATTGAGATATGAAAATTGTTTATATGGCCCAGCCCTAGCTGAAAGTAATGGACGGTTCTTCACACCCTCAGTGTTCAGCATGAGGCTTCGTCAAGTCTAATGTAAGACAGAAAGGCACCAGAAGTCATTCCAGCCAGCAGCCATCACCCTTCAGAATAAGGCAGTAGCTGAAATATTTGTTATGAATTGGCTTATAAGAATACTGATAACTGATTAGCTTGAATTGCCTGTGAAATGCCCTGAGATTGTCATGAATTAGCACTATGCAGATAAAGCTGAATTGAATTATCTTCTAGTTGTCATTCAAAAGAAAAAAAGGAAAGAAAAAACCTGCAACAACACTGCAATTTATCTGTGGGATTAAAGTAGTTTTCATTTAATCATATTCCAGATTTGCTCTTCTCACAGAACTTTGGGAACATCTGAATTCCTGTCATGGTATAAATTGGAAATAAGTTTTTTTTATAAAAAGCAAATGCTCAGAGACCTGGATAAGGTGTTAACATGCTTCAGTAGGCTGTTTTCTCACCTGAAGATATTTCTAGGTTTTTAAAAACAACAAGACTTCCTGGTGTCTTTAACAAACAGTTATGTGCACATACTGTAGGAAAAAGTTAGGGAAATATTTATTCACTGTCCAAAATAATGTACATTTGTAGAAACAACAATCTTACCTGTAAAAAAATATTTATTAAAAGCGATGAGGGAAAAATCAACAATCAGATGCAGATTAAAAAATCCAAAAACGCTGTACTGCAGGTTTTTATTCACTTGCTGCCCAGAGTTTCCAAAACTATCAAAACACCCCTACACTGACAATTTCTAAATAAAATGACTAACATTTTAAGGAAACATAGTTGTGCCTGACTGAGTAGGTGTTTTTGCTAAGGGGTTGTGGTTCTTCTGATACTACTTTGTGCAGGAGGTAGCATCCAACCCAGGACCACGAACCATGAAATAACTAAAGTTTTATCCAAAAACATCTTTAGTTTTTTCTGTTAATCCCTCATGAGATCGCTTAAGAGACCCTGTAGGAGTGAAATGACATACTTTGTAGAGACTGAATGCTATGAATGAAGAAAGGAAGATGTGGGAAACAGGTAAAAAGTAATCTAAGTGGCGACTGCACTCTGCTTGACAGGCACTTTCTGGCGGGCGCCCTTCATGGCAGAGGAGTCGGTTCCTGCTCCCCCAGAAGTGTTTGGAAATCCGTGAGCTGCCACATATTTGCGGTATGCCTCTCTTATGATGCGGAAGGCCCGTGCGTTGGCGTACGGTATATCTGTGACCGGGTCTCTGTACAGTGCGGCTTTGTGGGTGACGGGACAGATCTCCTGTACGGGCAGCTGAGGGTTTGGCTGGCCGCCGGAAGGGAAAGCCGCCTCAAACGCTTCGTCGTCACTGAACGTTATGTAAGTCCGGGAGCACAGGCCTCCGGTGGGCTGCTGGGAAGGGGTGGTGGGATTCTGTGGTGCCGTCTGAGGTACGTCCTGATCCAGGCTTTGGGAAAACGGGATTAAGACCATTAATATTTGCTTTTCAAAAAATAAATGTGCGCAGTTCATCTACACATAATATGATTTAACCCAATATCTTTCTCGTCAAGCTTTTTTTTTTTTAAATCTCTTGTTTTGATCAAATTCAAGTGAAGCACAACAGATACCGCAGCAGATTTAAAAAATTTAATAAATCTCCTTACCAAATTACGTAACAGCTAAACACGAACATGCAATGTTTTGGCATACGTTAATCTAGAAAGGATTAAATACTTATGAAGCAGATTACTTGAAGCAGACTTAAAAAAAAATGCATATATAAAAAGTCAATACTGTATGTGATTACTGTACACTACATACCCTTCAACATCAACATTTTCTTCTTTGAGAACGGAGTGGGAGACAAGCGGCATGAGGACTGAGTGGTAACGGATGGTTGGTCCCTCAAAACGCCGCTTCTTATGGACTTGTTTCTTCTTGTCTGCTTCCAGACGCTCGTAGTTTTCTGCACATGCAAAGTAATACAAGCGTACTGTTATGTGAAAACAATATCTAAAATATTGATTTACATTAAAACCATGGCAGCCAACTAAATCGCTGTTCACTTCTCATATAAAACAGAAAATTACACAGAACATTTTGTATTATTACAAAATTCCTTAATATACAATGCAGCTGGGTCACAGAGTGCATCTAATTCAGAAAGGAACAATTTTCCAATACATTAAAAGACACTAGCACATACAATGCGTGTTTGTGTAACCATTAATAAAAGACCCAAAAACTCCCTCAAGTCAGAGTAAATGTTTCACTTACCCAGAGATCGGATGTTGACCTCAGCAGTTATCTTGGCCTCTGCCAGCAGCTCTTCTTGCGTTAGTGGCCGGTCTCGATGAGCGCCTCTCCGTCTCCGAGGAGCATCCTGACGCTCTTGTAAGCGCAGGTTTGTCTTCCTCGTATGCTCACTGGTGGACTGCCGCACAGACTTGCGCTCTAGAGGAAAGATTAGACACACAGCTCGGATTTTTGAAAAACTGATCCAGCATTTACACTTAATGACACATTAGTCACTTGTTTATGTTGGGATTGTTTACAGTTTAAAGCCAATTAAGTGAATGTTGTAAAGGAATTAAAAATAAAGAAAGAAAGAAATGGCACACATTTGTTACAAACTTACTCTCACCAAAATCTTGGAATTCTTGAGGAATCCTTCTTTTGAGCTCCACCCTGGTTTTCTCAGTCTTCTTCTGTTCCTCGTTGGGTCTTTTAGGTTTGGGTTTTGCCACTTTTATCGGCTCCTTCAGTCAAACAAGGACCAAAATATAATTAATAACCACAAATCAATATCATATTTTCACATGATTAATTCACCTTGGGATAAACTTTGTATTCTTTTAAAAACCCTGCAGTAAAAACATTCATTAAAATTAACCTTCCCTCAATAGTTGATACCTTCTTCAACACAAAAACCCTTCAGTTAAGTGAACACAGCCACTGAAATCTTTTTTGTCCGAAAATGTTTCTAAAAACAATGTCATGCACAGCAGTCTTGTTAAATCGAGATGGCAGCAGGTTCAACATAAGCTTTATTTTTACATGAAAAAATGTGTATTAATCTCTGTTAGCACAGATATGCTACAATTACTAGTTATGAAAAGGGTCTTGTATTTAGATGACAGAAGGCTTTACTTTTTACACATGCACAGAGGCTTGATTCAAAGTCTGACAGCTCTTGAAATTATATTATACCTTATAGGCTTTAGTGACGACCCGACCTTTCCTCCGAGGAGCATCTTCCTCCTGGTCACTGTCTGGCTCGTCACCTTCATCGATGTCAAAGTCACTGTCAACCTCATCCTCTGTGTCTGAATGTTCTCCGTGATATTCATCATCTCCTGATTCCTGAAAAAAAAAGTAGGGATTAGGTTAACCGGCAAACACAAAACAGAACTGAGCAGAGTTAGCATAAACCCAAGTTAGAACATCAAAGCTCCCCCAAGAGTATATTTGTTTTCTCCTTTTCATTTTTTATGTTAAGTTCTTACTTTTAATCATATTAACACTAGAAAACTTATGTCATTTTGAGCCCCAAGTCTGGCCTAAATACAGTGGGAAACATGCCATTCAATGAAAAGATTAACCAGAGAGGTTCAAGGTGATTATTGTCACACAGATGTACAGGTACATGCACTGTGAAAAACTAGAGTGGGATTGCTCCAAAGTACACAAAGACAAAAAGAATTTAAAAAACAACAACCACGAAACAGAGCGTAAATAGCAATAATAAATCCCAGAGAAATCCCACTGCAAAACAGTTATTTCTTAAATTACGATACAATTGTCACCCCTTCCCTCTGTGCAATTAGTTCCCAATGTGTTAGTTCAGCAAACACAGAACACTGCCATTGCAAACTTCATTGTATGGTCTATTAATTATGGCAAATGGGACAACTGTGGGGCATATTGTTGTAGATTTAATGTGTGTGTTCTTTACATGTTAAAGGTTATGTTATGATCTGTTAATTTCTCACTTCTTAAAAGCAAGATATACACTGCAGCACATGCGTGCCAAAAGCTGCTTACAGAGTCCACCTAAACCAACATCTACAGACAGAAGTATGTTGTTTATAAATATACACACAATGATGGCTAACAGACAACTCCACACAGTCACAACAAATCTCATCATAATCCATACAGGACATTCCAATAGCAAATGGGGAAAGCATGCATTTAAACAGGTCTGTGTATGTCCCTTAGAGAAAAGAAACAGAAAACAGAGATCGTGCTTTGGTGGATTTAAAATGCCATCATGTGATCAATATACTGATCATAAACATTGTGCATTGACTGCGTTTTCACATCCGATTGTATGAATAACCTTTAGGGTAACAATGCTTCTAATACAATACATGAACCCATACATAATGCATCTATAATTCTAACATTCATTCCTGTTAAGGGGGTGAGCTATTTATTTACTCCATTCAAGACAGTGACAACTACTGAGCGCGCTCTGTGTTCAAATACTCACATCGTTGAAACCTCCATAAGTAGTCTTGTAAAACTCATCCTCTTCTTCAGCATCCAGTAACTTAGACATGCGGTTCCCCGCAGTCTTTCTGGGTTCACGACCGTCTGCCAGAGTCATGGCTATAATTTCTAAACAATAATAACCGGGGTTCGCTAGTTGTTAGCTACGGTTGTTTGTGGAACCTGATTCTTTTTTTTCGTCGTTATTCGTTAAAGTTACGAAATTAACGGATGTTGGGCACATTTAAGACATTAATCCTATTTAAGTTCACGTTGTGCGGAATTTTTTTTCTTTGCTCAGATGTGAAATTTGCCAAAATAGACTATGAATTAAGCTATACGCTAGCAGCCAGCTTCAGCGTTAGCAATGCATCACATCCGGGACTAGTGATTACTTCCGGGTCGCAAACCGCACTTTCAAAATGAAAGCGTTGATTTGTCAATGCACGGGAAAGCGTTGTTTTACGGTCATTAAAACTTTTTATGCCCTTGTTCGAAATTGTGGTTCGGTCTAAACCATCAAACCAATGTTGAACCCCTTGAATGTTTGCCCATATTTGGTAAACAAAACCAGATTTTGATGTCCTGAGTTTGGGTCGCATTTTCCTTTTCCACTCTGAACAAGGAATCTCAGTTTCAGTGGGATAAATTAATTTCCCAATTTTAGTCCTACTAAGTTTGTTAAAGTTTTACAAATGGATTGATAAGTATCGTAGCCTGATGTTTAAAACATTGTGTTTTTTTACGACCACTGATTGTAGCTATTGTAAGATTAAAGGAGATTTTAAAAAAGTTATCCAAAATCTTCTGTAAAACAGTTCCCCTAACACGGTAGATATTATATAATGCTTTATTTGTATGATAGGAATAAAAAGCTGTAATATAAAAAAATATTTTCTTAAAGTGTGTAATCATCCTGAAAGGTGTCATTGTGATATGTAGTAATAAATACCCTTCTCTTGTAGTGTCTCCACTTAATTATATGGTTGGTGTGTGTGTAGAGTGTTGTTATGGAAACCTTTTAGGCCTTCTCAACTGGTGCTTGCTGGCAGAGCTAATGCATTGCCATGGCAACATCATCATTTACAGGTAGCAGTGATAAGATTGTGGTAGTAAATAAAAGTCATTATCTGTCTACTGTTAGACTTGTTTTACATGTTTGTCACACTTCCACAAACATACCTGTGACAGTAAATGCAGCTAGCTCCAAATGCTGGTATCACTTCTACAGTGAAGTGAATAATTTCCCAAAGTCTAAATAAAACTTAGAAATTACTTTCATATATGGAAATGTGTCGCTCATTCTTTGGTTCCTGCAATTTTTGAACTTCAAAGATTTTTCACTCCACGCTGATGACATTCACACAGAAAGAAACAAATCTGATGTTTCTCACATAAAATTTCAGAAGAAAACCACTGAATGACACTGTTCAAAGTTCTGTCATTTTTATTTTGCCACTTTCTTAAGAGGTAAATTTAGATTTTTTTCTAATAGAAAAAAAGCTTACATTCTATGATGCAGTGTATATTCAAGAATATGGCAATGTCAACACCAGAAAATTATCATTAAAACCAAATAATTTGCTAAATGGAATGCAGCTTACAAAAACCTTAATGTAAGGTTTACATTCTCATTATTGTTTTATACACTGAGATGCAAAATAACTGTTTGAATCAGTACATAATCTATTTCATTTAATTGCTGGTTTCTGCCATTTGTTCAGCATATGAAAATGAATAATATACAGAATGACCCGTCCTGAATAATATACACCTTTTACACACCCAGCCTGGTCATACAATTTCACATTCTTTATTAAAGTGCAGATTGTGTCTCATAAAACTGACAGACATGAGAAGAAACCTGATTAGTTATGTTAACTTAGAAATGACAAGAATTTGACTGAAAACCTCATTCATGTACATACAACATGCATCATGCATGTATTTATGCATGTTATACTCGTATAAACCTCTGACTTAGAAGTTAGACCTGATGGAAAGACATAATGAACTTTAAAATTCCATTATTTTAGAGTAGAAATTGCTTTTATGATAAGTGTTTCAGCAGTTGTAATTTAATGAGTCCATTAAAGGAAGATTTTTCTTCTTTTCTTTTTTTTTAGATAATTGGATTCATATGAGTTTCATGGTAAATCTGCTTGTCTCCATGTAGTTGCCTGTCCCTCCGTTCGTGTTCGACATGGTGCTTCGTGGCACATACGCGATCGTGGCTGTGTGCTTGATTTGGCCTTTGCCTTTACTCCAGAAGAACATGAAAATGAAGCATACAGTCACAGAGCTGAAAAAAGAGAGAAACCCGATGGTTGCAGCTATGAGCAGAGTCTTGACATCGAATGGGAATTTCTGATTTCCGTTTACACTCGGAGAGGCAGATGGAAATGTAGACCAACCTTGAAGACGGAAATGGGTTTTAGACGATGGCAGAAAGGCTTGGACGTGAAGGGTGACAGGCAGGCTGTCGTTTCCTGCTACATTTGATGCTTGGCAGATATAAGTACCACTATCGTGAGGCTGAGCGTAGCGAACCTCCAGAGTTCCATTGGAGAGAGCTCGTACTCTCCCAATTTGTGAAATATGTCTTAGCTGTGGGTTTAGCCAGCTAACAGATGGCAGAGGGTCACCTTCTGCATGGCAGTAAAACACCACTGTATGTCCCTGATCCACCCTGACATTTTGAGGTTTGCGGTTCAGAATTCGAGGCGGCCTGCAGGTGAGCAGATTCGGGATTTCCTCCTCAGAGAAGTCTAAAAAATTCCAGCCCTGCAGCTGGACTGAGGTAGTACAAGTGGGTGGATTTCCACCAAAGTCCATATAGAGTCGTTTTTGCACCACCCAAAGCAGACGACAGTCACAAGCCAGCGGGTTGCCATCAAGCCCCAAACTTTTGAGGGTTCCCACTGAATGAAAAGCTCCAGCCTCTATGGTGGTAAGCAGGTTTCTTGACACATTCAGCAGTTTTAAATGTGCCAAACCCCTGAATGCTCCAATTTCTATATGTAGCAATGACGCTCCAACGAGGTGGAACTCTTGGAGCCGGAGCAAATCTCCAAGCATGTTCCCATGAATGTAGGAAACAGGATTATAAGAAAGGTCGATGAACAGAAGATATACAAGGTGATGTAAAGGGATGTAGGGCACAGCATTAAGGTTGCAGTGTTTGATTGTTAAGGAAGTGAGATTGAGGCCAAAGAGGCTGTTCCCTGAAAGAGTCTCCAGCCTCGGACAATGAGCAATGATGAGTTCCTTGAGATGCACGAGATGACTAAAAGAGTAGTCTGGCAGTGTGGTGATGCCGAGCCGGTGAAAGTGAAGGCCTCTCAACACTCGGAGCTGAGTGAGTGCCTCTGTTGGCACAGCAGTGAGGTTTGAGCCGTCAAGGTCCAGCTCCTGTAAACTGGTTAGCCCGGCGAAAGCCTGATGAGAGACATAAACTAAGTCATTATCAGCCGCTGTGAAAAACTGCAGGGCCGCTAAATCGCTGAAAGTCAAGTCCAGGAACACAAGAATCTGATTGCTGCTTATGTCAAGGAACTGAAGATTTATCAAACCCGCAAATGCTCCCACGGGAATAATCTTGAGGTGATTGTGAGAAAGACGCAGAGTCAAAAGCTTCTGCAAGCCGAGGAAGGCTTCCACTTCAATCAGTACCAAGAGATTATCACCTAAATCCAAGTGCAGCAGTTGTGCTAGTGTGTGAAACTGCTGATGCAACAGAGCCTTGATTGAATTGTGAGATAAGTTTAAAAGTCTTGCTTCTTGCGGGAGGCCGTCAGGCACGGCGGTGAGCCGGCCGCGGGAGCAATTCACCTCCAGTGCAGACGTGTTGCAGTGGCAGGAGGGTGTGCACAGCCAGCGCGTTTCAGTGGTCAATGCCACACCTGCAGCCAACAGGCAGAGAGCTCTCCAGGACATCCATCGGTGGGCAGCGGTCCCCTCAAACATCTGACGGCCTGCCTTCATGTGTGAGGGAAGGACAACTGTGGGAAAACATGAAAGGTTTAAACAAATTGCATAAATGTTTTTCGAGAAGAGATAAAAATAAATCCCTCATATTTACTTCTGAGGAAGTTAAAGGGCAAAGTGGAGATATTGTCTTTTAACAAGGACTAGTTTTTAATGATCAGACGGCTGATGACAGAAGATCTTTTTTTTTTATGGAACAAGAAAAATTTGACTTTTTTCATCAGGCCAGAAATATTATTCACCATTTATGTGCTGTTCCACCACTTTAAAGCACTATGACCCCCCAAGTCCATTTCATGTCACTTAGGAATGTGTTGAAATTTAAGCTTACTATTTCTGTAAATCAGACTGAATTTCCACCTTTAAATTTATTTGAGCTTCCTTCAGGAAAGTATTTGAAATGTTTAGCTTTAAAATGCATGTTCAAAGTTAAACAAGCACCATTTAAATAATAGTTTTTAGCTTTTAGAGATGATCAGCTCTGATCTAAGCAATACTACACTATTTGGTAACATCTCTGACTTTACAGATTGGACAGAAAGCTCATTTACAATTTACTCCCACCGCTTTAGATCGCCTGTCCCCTTTCTCATGCAAACCCATTAGCAGGTGGATGTGCAAAGAGAAAAAGGGGTGGCATCTTAGCAGCACACATTACCACAGAAGAAGATTTTAAGTTGCACTGACTTCAAAGGTGTGTGTGTTGGTGGGGGGGCAGCACTTGCACTATCTGCCAGATTTATCATTACATCAGTGCTCACCAGTTTGGGCTAACAATGTCTGAAAATAGAAACATGTTAGTCTGAAATGAAAGCGTCTCTGTTTACAGCTGTCACTGTCTCTCCTGCTCTTAGCATCACGGATTGGATGCAAGAATTTCGAAGGATACAAAGAAACCACGGCAAACAAGTAAAGGTTGTACACTCAACAATCTTGTGTTTAATGGGTCCTGTTTGAAAGCAGGTACTGGTAAACTGCGCCACAGGGGGTATCACGTGAGGATTTAGCCAATAAATTAAATGTGGGGCTTTAATTATTCAAATTATAATCTCTCTCTGGATGAAGATGCACCTAAAGTTAAAGAGCATGTTGTGGCTTAATTGTTTGCATATTTTTTATGTACATTCTGTATCTTAAACAAACCATGGAGCTAATACTCCTGGACAAAAATATACATGAAGTCTGAAGGCCTTAAAGCCTGATTTTATTCTTTTTTTCCCTGGTAAACGTGATAAAAGAATTAAAGTGTTAAATAAAGATCTTGTGAGACAACAATTATATTGCTTTTTACCTACTGTATGTCCAGTTTCAAGAATTTTTAAATAGATATATATATATAAAAGGTATTTTTCCCTTAGGTGGAGGAAGTTTCTCCTTTCATTTTTTAATCCACTCTTAAATATTGTTTTCTTTTCATTTCTTTAAACTTGTATTTTCTTGATCATAACACATTCCTATGTTTTTTTGAAGCAAAGGTAAAAAGGTTGAGAAAACTTTCGTAACAACAGATTATTCCAGCAGTCAGGAAAATACAGTAAAACTCTACTGTGACATAGCGTAATCCTCTATTCACAGAACATCAATGAACAAACATTAAATCAGTAGCTGGATAATAGTGACAGAGGCCGGTGTACAGAAATCATTTCCTTGTTTTTCCTAGAAATGTGATCGCATAATGGTGAAAGCAAGTTGTAATAGGAAAAATACCTGAGGCCGCTTCATTTTTCAATCTCAGGTCACCATAAGCTTTTTGTCTTTTTTTATCTTTTATTTGGGCCTAATCCACCAGTAGGGGGCAGAGAAAGCTTAATACACCAGTTTGAAGAGGAAAACACCCAGTTACTGTCATACACAGCCAGCCAGTTATCACTCCTGACAACAGACCTTTTTTTTATGCATGTAAGTAAAAAAACAAACAAACAAAAACAGCAACAAACTGTTCATAATAAAATGTGTGAGTTTCTGAAAAGTGTGGTTTATTTATAGGGATTATGCTGAGAGTGACAGAAAAAAATCTGACACCTTTAAGTGTGATGCCACCCTCAGCTTTGGATGCTCTGTTCACATGTTGAGCTGAAGACTGCAACACTATAAAACACTCAACTTCTCAGAGCAGAGATGGGATAAAAACAAGAAGGATAGATTTCTTACACAAAGTGTCTCACTTCTAACAAAAAAGCATTGGAAAACAAGAAAGGCTAAAAATGCAGCCAACATTCAGACAGAATGTTTTGGCTTGAACTCGTACAAATGCTACATTTTTTTCTAATTTAGAAAATGTTCTACTTTCAAGCTCCCCAAAAAAGCAGAAAGCAAACATATCTGAGTGAAACAAGTTGAAATGATCCTCCTCTCTATGTGCGATCATGCATCGCTGAAGATAAAAATGATCCTGACACACTTATTGTTGAGGAAGCCCTCTGAGTGCGTGTAATGACAGCAGCGAGGCAGAGCATGAAATAATGGAAAACGACTCCCTGTAAACTCCTCAGGGAAAGCACATGCGAGTGAGTGAAAATAATGTTCTGAGGTGAAATCGCAGCCTCTTGCTGTGATTTGACCGTTTCACGAGCTCAGAAACAAAGGATGGTTATATAAATGACACATAATTACTGTCATTTTTGAAGAAAGTAAAAGAAAACAGAGTGATAACTCACCTTCTCTTCAGAATGAAGGACTCGTCATTTCGACCGCTCAGTTTTCACATGTGAACATCTTTGTTGCTGTTTGTGTCTCTGCATAATCTCTGTATGAATTTTTAATATAAGCGAGGAGAATTTAAAGACTGCATCCACATGAAAGAAGCAATTTGGGGATGCAAACAAAACACACACAACAACAACAAAGCTTCAACCCTCCCCCCCACCTCATTGGGAGCATTTTAACTCCAAAGGAAGCGTGATGCTGCGGCTCAGTTCCCCCGTGGCTCTGCCGTCCTCATGGCAACAACAACCTGGCAGTGGATGTGCGGGTGCTCGCTGCATGCTGGGGGATTATATGCACTAGCTGCTGGACTCCCTCCAGCACGCTGCACTGGATGACAGGAGGCAGGTCAGCCAAATGCAGAGATTTAGGAGCAACAGCAGATGGGAATGAATGTGAGCGCAGACACTTGGAAATAAAGAAATATCTTGTCAGCTGTTTGCTGCGAAAGTCATTTGAAAGTTTCAATAAGACAAGGACACATTTGAGGTGTAAATTACTCCAGAACTGTGTCTAGGTTTTTGAAATGGCAGCACCAGTATTATCTTCCGAACCATCAGAACTGGACATTTAGTCTTTTTGTTGTTTTATTTGACATAAACATTATGCTGTGAATAAATACAGCAGTGCTTTCTATCTTTGGATGTCAGATTTTCATCTTGGCTGGCTGAGATTAAAAAAGACCAACTTTTAAGCATAATCCCTATAAATAAACCACACGCTATAGGCCTACACAAACACAGCATCCATAACTAGGAAAGAGCAGTGAGAGTAACCATTCACAGCCCAGCTAACAGTTAAGTTAACATTATTAAGCATTGTATTTAGAGTCATTCAATGATTCAAATACTCCTATGGTGGTGTAGAAAAATCTTCCTAAATATTTCTATATAGTGACAGAGAGCTGAAAATGGCTCAGCAAATGTCACAGAACAAGGCGGAGTTTTGCTACACCTCCACAATGTTTCTGTTGCAAATCGAGTCAAGGTGGATTAAAACCCATTGAATTTCACACTATGAACATTTGCCAGCTCTTATCTGTCACAAGTGGTAGTACTTGTGACGGACAAGTACGTTGCAGAATTTTTGGACATTGGTGCCCCCTAATGAAAGCTAATGTAGGGTCGGTCTTGCATTAATGTCCTCTCGCTCTTTCACCAAGCAAAACACAGCTGTCACATGATGCCACAGGCTGGAAAAAGAAAAACATTGTGCAAAAGTATCAGTTTTAAATCAGTGCATTCCTGACCCTAATTTTTGGAGTATTGGCATGATGAGGTCTTACAGGGTGAAATTACACCATTAACAGTTTTAATGTATTATGTTCAGCATGTTGCGTGTCTCTTGTGGTATCAAACTATGATATTTTTTAAACATCTAATTCATTTTCATTTTAAACTGAATAGATTTTTTTGCCTGTTCTTGTTTTTTCTGTGCAACATGAATCCTTTTAATTGGAAAATATTATTGTGAATTTTATGTTTTTAGCATTCACAAAAGAGATGGTTGTAAAATGCTAAAGACAAGTTTGAATATCTAGAAATGGAGATTATCATAGCCAGGTCATAACTGATGAAAATTACAGTTTAATTACTATAAATATTTTTGGATGACAGACAAACCCTATTGACAGCTTGGATGCAGAGGTAGCTGATGGAAAAGAAAAACAATCAGGTGTTTACATTAAAGTCTGCTGCAGGATCCCGTTGACACACACAGAACAAGCATGATCACCACAGAGAAGGAGCTTGTGCTGAGACACTAACTTACCATCTGGTACTGTACCTCAGGGAACTTGCAGTCATCAGCAAATCTCGGTCCAAAACCGGATTCAGGAAGGGTAAAGATCAGCGATGAACTCCAGCAACAGCATAAGCCAATCAAGGTTAAGCCTTGCATAATATCCTAAGAATAATTCTTTCTTAATTGTTGTTTATTTTTGCTCTGCTGTCATGTGACTTGATCATTCCTCGTCAGCTGGGCCTTTTTCTGTCGTTGTTTGACTCATTTACAATGAACAGTATAGTGATAGATAGATAGATAGATAGATAGATAGATAGATAGATAGATAGATAGATAGATA
>JAVQJG010022831.1:0-11611 GCA_036024015.1 Craterocephalus amniculus
AACAACCTGAAATCAGACAATTATGTTAGTTTAAATAATTGTCCCCAGAGAAGAGAGAGGGGAGATTATTCTTTCTGTAATGATTACAAGTATTGACACTCAGACAATAAATCATGCAAGTAGTACATAATACTCATTATGTAATACATGCCTTCCTCTGATCACATTCTAATTTTAACTCGCACAGTGCACTTCGTCTGCAGTGCACACTTTGGTGGATAGATGCTGATCGCACTGAGCGCTACATACACCGGAAGTGAACGACGCTTATCACCAGTGTTGGGCAAGTTGCTTTAAAAAAAGTAATCAATTGTAGTTAAGAGTTACTTCTCCCTAAAAGTATCTGCGTTAGTAACAGAGTCACAGCATTATAAAAACAATTACTCTGAAACGTAATTATTCCATTATTTAAAATAATGAATATTAATAAATAAATAAAGTTCCAATATGTGGCCTTTAACATAACCAGTGTAACTTGAATAGAGGGTAACGTGATGAACTAATAAAAATGGAACTTTGTAGGATAAATTAATGAGAAAAATCTTTAAGAGACTAATCTCAGACTGATGGATATTGCGACATCTCTCATCCTCCTCGTGTGCGTGCGTGTGTTTGTGTGTTCAGCTGCGCTCACTGAATTACCCATATTTCCCCTGACATTATATGTTTTCCACCAATCATCAAAGTAGGAAAAACACGCTGCAATGGCTAATTAATGCCAGTTTGTTTCCACAAGCCTTGCACCGCGTGTGCGGAGCTCATAGGCCTTAGCAGTTGCGAACATAATCGTAAACTTAATAAAGACGACATGGACATGGACGACCACAAGAGATCAATTTATAATTCCTACCGTTAGTGACGTTAGCATATCTGTATTGATCCGCTAACTAGCGTTAGCTAAACGATGTGTCAAACAGTCACAGCTAATCATGGACGGGGTGTTATGAAAGACAACGTAAAGATACATCGGAAGAGTGGTGTTTAAATCTATACACATGTTCAACGTCCATGCATTATTTCTTACTGATTTCATTTTCGTTTCTTCCGTTGCTTCGTTGTCTTCATGCGAGTAAACAAGATGGCAGAGAATTCAAAATTGAAGTCAAGTCCATGGTATGACAGTGACGTCAGTACGTACGCACGTCACGTGACATAGTATGTTTTTTACTGAATGGAAAATTGTTGCTTATTCTAAGTGAGTCAATAACTTTGAACCAATGAGGCCTTGATTTTCATTCAATGAAAGTGATATTATACCTTGAACCAAACAAAAGACAGACACATAGCGATATTGGGTCAGTTCAAATAGAAATTTCTCCTTGCATCAATGGTTGCCCATGTTCACTTTTTTCAGTGTATCTTTAACCTGCCTTCCTCCGTTAGCTGGCTAGCTCCCGTTAGCTCTTGGTTAGCTTTGTTAGCACGTAGCTCCGAGTTTAATAGCTGTCAATCATCCCTCCACGCGCTCACAGCCCCTCTCTCCACCCATCGTTGTCGGCCATTTATGGGCTTTCCGGCAGTCACGAGACTCGTGATGGTGCAAAGATGGCGGAGGAAGGAAACGCCCAATGTGCATTACTTCAGCTCAATACAATCCTATGGGTCACGTGGTTTAAGGGTTTGTCCATTCTTTTTACAGTCTATGGTTTTTTCCCAAACATCTCTTGTGGGCTGCTTTATTTAGTTACTTTTTATGTACAAAAAGTGTTAGCTTGTGTGTTTTCTTTGTCAAATTGTTGTTGTTTAAATGAGTGACCTCAACAAACTCTACCATTGTTGTTTTTCATTATGGAGCCATACCATAGATTGCCTGTTACTCAGTTATTATACAAAGTGTTAAACATTTTTTATTCTTTTCATTTATTTTATTCTTCTACTAGTAGTTGAGGAAAATAAATAAATAAAGAAAAGCATGCATATTTTATCATTTTCAGGTCCAGAAAGGCCTACCTATTACTGGTTACATTCATTGATCATAGTGATCACATTGATTTCCTGCACATTATAATGATATTATTGGTGTGTGTAATAAATGTGATAATTCCTTGTGCATACAGTATACACACTTGAACAAGCTACGTACACTTATGCTCAAAATGATTTGTTGGTATATGATGAAATAGTTTTTTAATTAACCAAAGGGACTATTGTAGGGAGGGGGAAGGACACAAAAAAGCACTGCCTTTAGCATTACACGGCAGCACCTGCACTCACAGCAGTCTGACCTGCACTTAATCATGATATCCACTCCTGCTTAATTTCTTGCCTGTGTTGTTTTCACTCTCAGATGTAAGTCGCTTTGGATAAACTTCTGCTAAATCACTGTAGAATAGAATAGAATAGAATAGAATAGAATAGAATAGAATAGAACATCATATTGAAATCTGAGTGTCAGCTTGTATTATGAAGGCTTTAGTGAGATAGTAAAATAATTCAAGCAATAAGGGTCTGTTGTACTGGTGGTACTGCTTTAATGGTACACTGGTGTGATTTAAGGCAAGTTCCTGTCATTGCTTTTCTTTCTGTCTCGCTTTAATACTATCAACATTTAGAAAACAAAAAAAGCTAACAGAAAGAAAAAAGTCTGGAGAGCATTTTTCTTTGGTAAGATGAAATACAACAAGGCAACAGTTGTTTTATGACCTCTGACTGAGCAGCAGATCAAACACTGGACCCACCACAGCCACCAGATCTCCACAGAAACGGAGTGGACACACACATCTCCCACACACACCTTTACTTTTACGCTCCAGCAGAGGTTAAGTGTTTGTTTGTTAATGTGTGCATTAGAGATGAGGAGGACGATCCCTGGAGTCCCACCCTTCTCTAACTTAATTATTAAGGTGTTGGGGGGGGGGCTAATGAACTGTAGGATTACAGAGGTGATAATCTGAGTCGGTGCATTAAGTCTGGCTGTGTTATTACGCTACGAGCCTGACAGTCAACAAGCAAGAAACATCACCTGCTGCAGAGCAAATAAACAGTGTTTTTGGAGGTTAACCACCCAGTAAATAAATACCACGACCTTTCAGAAGCCTGGACAATAATGAATCTAAAGATATCTATTTCTGATATTTATGTTCCACACATGTTTATCATACTTGAACGTATAGTGAATTTTTTTTTTTTTTACTGGCTCATGTTTCACTCAGCTGCTAGAACTTTCCAGCAACCAAACAAAAAACCTGTTCTAAGGTCGAGTGTTGATGGACAGATGATGAAAAAGGTTAATAAGGCTTCATCAGCTTCTGGAAGTCATGTCTCTTTTTTCCCAGCAGATGAATAGTGTCACAAGATTGACTGTCACAATAGCAACACTTCTTTGCAAAACTATAAGACCTTCTGACTTCATAAACTGATCTATCGGGTAAAATGTATTGGTGTATGTAGGCACGTCAGGAAATGATAGAACAGTGTTTCAGTCTAGAGCTAATAATCAGCATATTGGTTAGCTAAACTGGGAGAAGTACTGTTTAAAAAACAGGTCCTCATACAGAGCCTGGCATGCCTCCATGTGAGTTAATGGTAAAAACTGATTCACTATAGTTCTTCTTCTCTATGTTTTAGTTGAAATCATGACCAGTGGCGATGATGCTGGTGAGGGTTGTATATTCCACTTCAACCACTTTAATGAGGTCGTGTCACGGGGACAGCAGCTCAAGCAGAAAAGCCAAGACATTACGATCTCCAGACACTTCTAGCCAGGAGTGAGAGTAGTTTTCAATTCTTGCCGTTACTATGGACTACATTGGTGTGTTTTCTGGCGGCAATTCAAAAAAGGGGAAATACCGGTAACAGAGACGATTACATTGCCTGGCACTTTGTGTGTATTCTCAACAGCAGGGAAACTCTGAAACGCCATCAAAAATTTGAAAATGATGATTTTGATTCTTTATCCTCTTTAAGGATCAGCAGTAAGTGTGCAATACAAGAGTTGATTGAAGTATAGTGTCGTTATTAAATTAAATGCTCCAGCAATGACCATAACTAAAATATTGTTGTGTAAAATACAAGAAGGAAAGACTTAACTCAAAACAATATGAGTATAAACAATATTCCCTCCTTTTATACCGTGTGTGAAAAAGTCTGGATACATTTGAAAATCATATTGGCCAGCCTACTGTTGCCAAAACCTTTATCTCTCTCTCATTTCATGCATTTTAAAATAGCACAATCCAAACCCAAGCAAAGAAAAACATTTAAATTACTTGCTACGTGTAGGCCTATAGAGGATGCAGGAATTAAAACCCTTCACAATATCTCAAAGTATTTTTTTTCATATAAACATTGATAAACATTCAGAACATTCTCTAAGAACAGACAATGCGGTCACGAGCAAAAACTTGTGCCTCATCACCGAAAAAGATTTTCCTAAGAAGCCTGAAGTAATTATCTTTTCTTTTAAACAAAGACAATCTTTTACTCCGCGTTATTACATATATAAAAAATACACTTTTGAAGTATGTCTCAGTAAATATTTAAATATCTTAAAGCTGATAGATATCTAAATCATGTTGAAAGTGTTTCAGCCAGCCACATAATGTGAATATCTTTGGTGTCATTTATTGTTCTTCCTTTTTGGGTGCTACACTGTAACAAATTTACCTTAAAATTCACAGTAAGTTACTGGCAACAATTATCCAGGTGTGAATAAACTGTGAATAAACAAACGGTGAGTCGGGGCAAAACAGCAACATGACTGGTTGTGCGCATGAGGAGTCCTTCAGCTACGCACATTTTCCTCCTTTAAATCTGTATTTGCGTTTCTGTTCAATTTTGTTTTTGACAGACACACATCTTTCCCCTACAAGTTTTGTTGGCATGCCTTGTTTAATAACAACGTTTTTCTTTTTTTAAATGATATGCCAGGTTAAGTGGATATTTTCTAGACACATGATTGAAATGTTGGAAGGAGGCTAGCACACACAAGCTAACTTCCTTCATTTAGCTCACACATGCAGGACACATATTCATGCTCATAGTTCTAATATCTAATACAGCACGAGTATGCAGCTGCTATTTTTTATTTAAACTACAATTATTCATTTATTATTATTATTTGTTCATGTGTGTGACTGTGTCAAGGTGTGACAGATGTGGAGTTGCTACAAGATCTGCAAAGTATCTCTACTGGATGGGCCATGCTTCTTGGACTCATTTACACACTCACCATCAGTAGCTCAAGTTCACATTTGACTTTTTCCAAAAAGTTTTGATGTCCTTCGACGGCAACAACGGCAAGTGTCTTTAGGAATGTGATTTTCCTGAGTTCATGAGAGTATGGGAAAATCCTAGATGAGATTTTGCTGATAGTTTTAGGCAATTCATGGCCATGACTTATGTATTTATTTGCAAAAGTTTTTTGAATAGCCAAGGATTGATATGGCAATGTGTACTGTATTTAGCTGAAATGTGGTAATAAAGTTCTGAAAATGTCTTTCTGCATGTTAGCTTATTTTTTCAGAAGTCAAAAAAAAAAAGTCAGAATAAACTGATTTTATGCAATAATTTAAATAAAAGGTTACATAAAAGATCCCTTTAACTTAAAAAACATTGAAATGTAAGCATAAGTGTTACGTAAATGCTTCCATAAACTGTACATCCATTCATAAAATATATACATAAAGTTTATTTACAGGTTTACATTGACTTAAACTGAATAAGCTTGGTTTTATATAATCAATTCACATAAACTGAATGCATTTAAAAACATTGAGGTGAATGTAAATATTTCCATTGACACTATGTAATAAAATTGGATGGAAAATTTACATGTAATTAAAATACATAAAGTCAACCTTTTTACTATGATTATTTTTTTTAGTGTAGGCAAAATAAAGTAAAAACTATACTATACATATAAACTATACCTAACTCAATTTTGGTTAATTTTTAACACGAACTCAAAACGACAATTTTTGTTGTATTTTGCTTTAAAGAAATAAGATGAACTAAATAATTTAAAATGGTTCTTGTAGCTTTGAAACTGTTTCAGCAGATGACTGAAGAACAATATAGGCTACATGCATGTGTGTACCAGCTCAGAAAGAGAAAGTTTGAATCATCGACTACACACTTCTCATACACCCCGTTGACCGACTCCATTGACCATTGCAACACATACCTCATATATATATATATATATGTATGTATAAATCTCACGTGTCATAGAGCCACTTTTGTTAAATCTAAGCTTCATGGCATAAACATGGACATGGAAAATAATATTGTGAACTTACAGTTAATCTGATAAAGAATTAATTTGTTTGTTGTGAACATATTGTTTCTGTTAATATAGACATACTGTCAGTTATATTTGCATGTTAGGCACCTAGAGAACTGGCTGCTAGCCTAGATAAATCTGACTGTTTTGTACATTTAAGTTTCATTGAAACATTTGTGGGACTAAACTATCAAATCTTAATGATTTACATCAGGAACTGAATCAGATGCAAATCTGGTCAGCAGGCCTCTGCAGAGCTAAATGACATGTGCATGAGCCCATTTAGCGATTAGATCCAGGTGTGATGGGGAAGGGATGCATCTAGAAGCTGCAGTATAGAAGTTTTGAAGGACTTGACTTGGGCTCCCCTAAATTATATTCTTACCTGGTTCTTCCTGACCTCCCTCTTTCTCCTCTGTTTCTTTTTCCATCTCTCACTCTCTGGACTGATAATTATACACAAATAGATTGTATTCAACAAGATGAAAAATTACATAAATTTGAAAAATACAATGAAGAATTACAATCACTAATAAAGTCATCTTGTTTTGTCAACCAAAAATACAAATAACCAAAAAATGTGTTTTATAGTAAGAGATTTAACCAATAATATACAGATATTCCTGATAAAGAGACCATGTCCACAAAAACTTGTCAATATTCGTCCAGACTGCTCCATACTGCTTGTCCAATGCAATCCGCGTGTCCTGTGTGGGTAGTGTCCATAATTTACTCGCAACGGCATTATTTAGTATATTTTTAGAGCCCAAACCATTAGCCTGTTTACTCCCTGGATGCAGGTACCTGCTCGTTGCACACGTAGTGCGTGCATCGCTGGGTGCATTGGGGGCCGCGCAGGTACGCGCATCCAGGAAGTAAACATTTTTATAAACAACTTTATATTTTCTGAAGCCTTTTTTCTTTAAAAAATGACAGATACTTTCTGTAAATAAAAACCTTTAACAAAGGTTAAAAGATGTTTACTTTTAATACAGACTCGATATGAAAACAATTTTTTTATAAACCAAACATGTCACAGTGTTGCAACTAATCAAATGTTACTTTGTCTTTTACAGTTTTCATGAAAACAAGTTTTATTTTTTTTAGAAACAATTTAACTCTGAATAAAAATAATGTACAAATCTCCCTTTTAATATGTATACGCAACTACTGTCCATAACAATTAAGGGGGCCCTATACATATATATTTATGCATTTTTT
This sequence comes from Craterocephalus amniculus, assembly GCA_036024015.1. Lineage (NCBI taxonomy): Eukaryota > Metazoa > Chordata > Actinopteri > Atheriniformes > Atherinidae > Craterocephalus > Craterocephalus amniculus. Next base: position 7,445 of record JAVQJG010022831.1, read on the forward strand.
CAAATAATATTTCAGAATCTTTTTTTGGAGAATTCACTATGAATACTTTTCCTTTTTGTTTAATTTTAAAGCTTTTATTGTTATCACAAAAAAAAGAAAAAAACACAAAAGTGTTTCACTCTTTATTGCTGAATATATTGTTTTAACTATTGCTCAAGGTCCCATGATGCACTGCCGGCATATTTCCTGCAGCTCAGCCCATTGTCTCCTGACATCCATGGAAAATACCTCTAGATGTATCATTGTGTATACTTTCTATCTCCAAAGAAAATTGTAACTCTCTCTTCTTATTCAGCCCCCTGTCAGAAGGGGCCCTCTTCAGAGGCCTGACATTTCAGCTGTGTACCTTTTGGCCCCAGTGAGTCTCTCTTCTCCTCTCTCCGGTCTCATTTACCCATGATCCCTCGCTCACTGTTCTGGTACTTGGACTCTGCTGTGTTTCTGAAGTCCAGATTCATCATGCTGTCATGTGACATGTCCTATTCATCACCTGTAGAGATGCTTCATTAGAGTGGGTTGCAGGCTAATTACATTCAGTTTTGTAACATGTATTCACGCGACGGGTGTAAAGATGTTCCCAACCATGCTAATGTGTGCATGTGTTTGACCCTGTAGCCGCTGGCAGGGGTGCGGCTTCATCACAATCTTTCAGCCCTGAATAATGATGGAGGTCATGGAAACATCAACTAAGAAAAACAAAGACCTGTAGGGAGACTCAACTCGCCGCCTCAGTGATTTATTTTCACTCATAATTATTCTGTAAATACTCAGTTCATTCAGAGTGACATGATTTTGCATCAGATGTCCCTGAACAAAAACAGAGACACAAATCTGATTAAACATGCAACAATTTCATTCGTCCACATGTTCCCCTTTAATTTGTTTTGCGTTTGTAAGGTACAGCTGAGTAATCCTGACCAACAACATTTGTGAAACTGTCATGAATGGGTGATTATCATTGTTAACAATAACGGTGGTTCATTGAGGTGGGAGGGTTATGGATTGTGCTGCGGGACCTAACTGGTTTCCTGTTGTTTGTTCTCTAATCACAATCCAATCAGCCAATCACATGGCAGCATGTCAATGCATTTAGTCATGTAGAGGTGATAAACATAAACTTGGTGAAGTTTAATCTGAGCATAACGGACCTTTTCATGCTGCGTCTTTAAAATAGTGGCATATCACACTGAGACAGGCAAAATAGATTGCACCAATTTTTGGCAGACCATTTCCCTTCACACTGCTGCACAGTGCGCATGCGCATTTTCCCTATTCTCTGGTAGTCACTCAGGATGCCCCTAGGGGCTAAGGAAATTATCACATACATGAAGATTTTGTGCTTTTCACTTCCCATTCATATTCATCATGGTGCCCCTAGAGGCTGAGCAAAAGTATTGCATGACCTCACCTGAACACACCTGTGATGATTACATTTAATGATTCTGTTTGTTTAAATCTGTCTCTACACCCTGAAGAAGGCGCAAGCCGACATGCGTTGGTGTATTTTATTGTTCTAGCCCGTTTCCAAAGAAGGCCTTTTATACTCCACACCCCTCAGAGTGCCTGGACCTGGATTTTTGCCATTTTTGGAATTAATCCCTAGTTTCTCAAGACCCCAAGATACTTGAACTCCTCCACCTGGAGCAGGACCCTACCGCCGACCTTTAGGGGACAAACCACCTTCTTCCGGCTGAGGACCATGGTCTCTGATTTGGAGGTGCTGATTCTCATCATACTCATCATACTCATTTGTTGGTATCAGTGCCGATAACAACAAAAAAACACGGATCGGAAAGTATCGGACTGCATTGAAATATGAAATATGAATATTGAATATTGAAATATGCTGATACTGTTGCCGATACCAGGTGATTAAGATTTTCCAACCAGCCCTTTCACCTGACGCTTGGTACACCCTGTACAAGAAATGTGAAATGTGCCGTTTGTTACACAAAGTCTTTAAATTTTATTCTAAATTAACTCAGTTTTTCTCACATCTTCTATTGAGGACTTTATCAATAACAGGTTTTTTTTAGGTAAGGTTTGACACAATATTTACTTTACAAAATGTAAGTATTGGTATCAGGTATCAGCCGATACTCAATCCTCTGTATCGGTATTGGAAGTGAAAAAGTGGTATCGGGGCAGCCTTAATATCCTGCCACACAAAACAAAGGATAAAGAGGCTATTTGTGGACCCGGTATAGTAGGATTTTGAGCTGGTCGGGCAACATTGAAGGACAGGAAGCTGTAATAAAGGTAGCCCACACAGTGTGTTTGTAAGGTTGTTGTTTTGGGGGGGATTTGTGAAAAGCACTGGCCATTTTGGATGCAAGTTGAAGGGGAATCATATCAAGCAAAGGCCTACCAGTGCTATTGGATATTTATCTGCATATTACACAGATTTTGGGATGGCAGTAATTGTGCTTGTTGGACTGAGGAACAAAATTAGTGGTCTCATGTGCAGGCTGCTGCTTGACAAATATATCCATGTACTTATGTATGAGTAAAGCATTTATTTGTTGATTAACTTTGATTTTAATGTTAGTCAGTGGCATTATTTTTTTGTGGATATTTAAGTTTAATTTGTGCAAATTTATTCAATTTGTTGGTTTGTTCAAATACTTACGGTACTGCAGGGGGTAGAAAACGAATTAAAATGGGTACTTTAGGCTGACTCGATTTACTATTACTTTAGTCAAATAGCCCTGTTCCACTCAAATGAACTAATAACATTTCAGTGATTAGAAAAGTCATCCACGTCCGGCCTCCACTGTGAGCACGGCAACTCAAAATGTTTGGTCATTTTCAGAGGGCTGTATGCTTCAAACACCCACATTGAGGCAAATTCAATAAAAACAATAAATGATTAGATAAATCATAGAGATTCATTATTTTTCAAAGCTTCATATCATGTAAAGGGATAATGTTAAAAGACATGAGACTGTACATGCTAGAATTTAAAATTTAAACCTTTTGTTCTTTCATTTTAACATGCACTTTAGATCCAGCATTAATCCGATTTGAGGTGAAACAGTCAAGTATTATTTTTAGAGTAAAAAATTTACAAAAAAAGAAGGAAAGAAAACTTTTAGAAGGACACTGGAGTAGTATTGCTGAGTGGTGCTGACAAGTGAATTCTTTACAAGTTTGGGTATAAATGAAGAGGTTTAGGTCAAGGACTTTTCGCGCTGGAGTCTGTTTTTACTGAGAGTTGTTTGGAGGCTGGGTGACAGCTTGAGTAACACACTCACAAACTGTGACACACTCTTGCATGCATTATTTTTTTTCCCACATACACACACACACCACAGCAACAGCACAGTTAGCAGTGTGGCTAGCACCATCAGACCATGTGCTATGGTGTTAATCACACCTTTGTCCATTAGCACTTTAGTGCTAGGCGCCCATAGTGTGCTCATACACACACCCCACAGAGAGATGAAATACAGCAACGGACCTGCTTAGGTTCAGCTCTGACTGGCAGAAGATATATATTACTTGTTTATGTTTTACTTATTCATTGTTACAAATAGCTTTCAATAATCCCTCCATTAATTTTCTACACCTGTGTAATTTATTTTCCTGTCTGGAGCCTATCCAGTTACCAGCAGGCGAGAGGCAGGGTACACACTGGACAGGTTGCCAGTCCATCACAGGCCAACACAGAGAGAGATAACACATACAGCCATGCATTCACTCCTCAGGCTGATTTGGAATAATCAGTTAACCTAACATGCATTTTATTGAACTGCAGGAGGAAGCCAGAATATACAGAGAGAACCAGCAGAAGCACAGGGAGAACATGCAACCTGCACACAGAAAGGCATCAGCAGAGATTCAAACTAGAAACCTTCTTGCTGTGAGGCAGCAGTGCAGATCACACAGGGTCTTGTTCACAAATGAGGGAAAGATGAAGTTGGAGATTAATAGGCGGATTGGTGCAGCGTCTACAGTGATGCAGACCCTGCATCGGTCAGTCATGGTGAAGAATGCCACCCTGCGGAGGAAACAAATTTTGTGCGCTTGTATTCACAATCCCGTTCTTTCGCTCATTGCCCAGAGCTCGTGGGCTCATAGAACGTACATTGCTCAGTAAATCAATTTACTGAGCGATCTACATTCCTACACTCAGCTACGGATGGAAAGCTCGGCCATCTGTGAGGG
>JAVQJG010022852.1:0-13260 GCA_036024015.1 Craterocephalus amniculus
CTGAAAATGTATATTTGTTTCCTAAATTCTTAATTTGTTTTTTGAAATGTTATGTTGTTCTTGAATTTGTAAATGTGTTTTCTATATGTTAATTTGTTTTGCACTTCTCAGCCACCGTACTAGACCATGTCTACAGACTAAATCAGAAACCGTATTTTACAAACAAATGCACATCACATGTGAGTCAGTTTTAAAGATTTACTCAGTAGAATTATATTTGAACCAGCTGAAAATTAATCATTTAAATTTTGAAAAAATAAATAAGTACATTTTTTAACAACAATAAAGATAAAATCCTAAAAAAACCAAGAAATTGCAATACTTACATGAATCAACTTTTTCCCTAACCCCTATTTTTATACTCTGTTAATGTATTTAGTATCATCTGATGACCCTCTTAGCTAAAAAGAAGAACTACTTTAAAATTTTCACATTATAATTATTCTTTAAAATGACCATTTATTTGGAGGAAAAAAATTGACATTTAACATTTTTACTGGATTCCACCAATAAAAATGTTCAGGTTAATGAGTAGATGCAGGAAATCCTGTATTTTCTTACTATTTTTACTGTTATAGAATCATGAGAACCACAAGGGAAACCTTTGTATGTATGTATGTGTGTGTGTGTGTGTAGTATCTGATCATCAGCAGCCCATAAGCAGTGTAAGATAGTTACATGCAGCAACCATACTGGACAGTTTATAAGCATCTCAGGACTTTTTAGCTGTGAACTGAACTCCTACCTTGGGTTTTAAGCTAAGCAAATATGCACAATTGATCCAAGTGTTTACTCAGGATTTTCTTTGTCTGAAACCTTCTGATGCCGAGATTCAACATCCGCATTAGCATAGAAGTCATCACATATTTTGCAGATTTGTTTTATTATTCGACTTTTTGTATTAAATCTTTTTTATTATGCATCAAGTTAGTTTTCCGTGTAAACTTTCTTTTACTATGACATAAATAACAGTCTAACATCAAACAGAATTTGACATAAACCCCATGTGTATGTTTCAAATAGGTTTCTAATAAAAATCAGATCAATAATTTGAGAATCAGAAATAATTTCACCAACGTCTAAAGTCATTACTTCTAGTGTGCCCTGGTGGTCCCATGATTTAAATTTTCATATAATTATTTTAAAGCATGGTCACTTTGGCTATAAGGTACCCAGAGAGAAGCTGCTAAAACACAGATGATAAAGATTTCCTCCACTGTCCTTCCTCAATCTCACAAGGAAAGAACAAAAGATGATAGCAAGTAGATAATCTAATAATTCGATTCTACAATTGTTATCCTTAATTTTCCTGGAAGGCTTTCATTCAGGAACCACTGGAATATATAACATATTTGCTCCACATTCAGAAGCTCTTTACCCTTGGAAATATTTGACTAGGTTCTCATCATGCTGCTGTCAGAGTTCAGACTAGTCCAGGATGCTTTGGACACTGTGGTTTGTGGGGAGGCATCTCTCTGGTGTGGGTTACTGGATACCTTAGATACTTCATGTCCTAAAAATGTCATCCTATTAAGCTGTTAACTGTCAAGATACCTTAACAGGCATCATTAAGGCCTGTTTAAGTGAGCAGCAACTCTGGACACCTTGGACCAGGGTCGTGCTGGTTTTAGATGTTTCCCTGGTGCAACACATCTGACTGGACCAGAACTTGACACAAGTCGTTGAACAACCATTTATTTTATTTTGTTTAATGTTATTCATTTGTGTTACAGCTGGGAAACATCTAGAACCTACGGGACATTGGCCCAAGAGGTCTATGGAGGTCTATCCATTAATATATCCATTTATAGCGTGTAAGATGGAATGGATGAAGTCCAGCTCCAGCATTGGGTCTGATTAGGTTCCTAGTTATGATAACTATGTAATTAATTGATTCCATCAGACCAAACAATGCAGCATTTTATAAAGTAGCTCAGGCACATTTATGTGAAGAAAAAGATTTTATATTCACACCTGAGGAGCTTTTTTTGGTGTAAATTCAGTTTGCATTTCAGAATGTTAAAAGTATTAGAAATTCATTTAACGAGATACCAAAAGTCAGGCTGAAGCTCACACTGATGTGATTTCATCCTGTTTATCCGAAAATTATTGTTCCAGAAAATCCTTAAAAATTTTATTTTGATCGCTGGATTTGATGAAAATATTTATCACAGGAGATAGATCGCAAAAGCGGCAAGGCAGATATTTTTCTTGTCCGTCGAACACCTCTTAGATGGTGTTGTTATCGATTCTGATGGGAATTAATGTGTTTAAAGCCGTCTCAATGACAAGTCTGCAACAAACAAACAACTTACGGAAGATACATGACATGCATCCTTCAGCTATTACAAAGAAACCTCAGATTTAATCTGTTATGATCACTATCAATGAGGAAGAAAAACATGTTTCTCTAACCATTAGTCAGTGAGTGTATGTACAGTGTGAGCAACAGCCTGGGGCTGTGCACTTAGTAGGGATTGTAATGGGACAGCTTTAACGGGGGATTAATGCAGTATTGTCGAATGAGAAAAACACTTCTGCAGAAACAAACATGCTATAATCAATAGAACAAATACAGTGTAAAGGGTCAGATATACGTTATACACCACAGACCGGCTTTATTTCCTGCTGGAAATGGTGAATAGCAACGTTTTTAATAATCATCATGACTTTCACCTGGAAAATGCAATTTTCTATGGTTCTAAACTCTTATCTTTAATATTGGTTTTTAAAGTGCTCATTTCTCCTTTCATCTTCAAGTACGAGGATCATAAGTTTAAGTTTAATTTCCAAAATTCGAAAATATTCTAATATCTATTCTGATGGCTCAGCCTGTTTCAGCCACCTCCCCTCTTAGCCTCTGATGTTCCCTCTTTGCATGATAAACAGCTTTTCAGCCTTCAGAATATGTATGTGGCCCATATTTATTCACATGTGTGGTATGTGGGAGCAGATGACTCTGCTTTGGGTGAGGCAGTGGAAATAAACATATAAATAAGGAAGTAAATAAACAGTGAAATTAAACAGGCAGAGTAATAAGGTTAGCTGTTTCTGAGATTGATATTTGCAGGAAGAGCTACAGGAGAGGGGAAAATTTAATGACAGCAAATATAATGCCATTGGGATACTTAAGAGTGTGTCCAATACTTTAAGTAATAGCGTTAATGACGAATTTGAAGGAATTTAATTTTCAACATCAAACAGTGGCGCCTTTCCAAAGCCACCACCCACAGCCTCCACATGCTGGGGCTTCCAGAGCTTCTGAACTTGCTTCCTCTCAGAAGGAAGAAGAGGAGGAAATCATGTCTGGGGTGGCAGGCATGGAGGGAAGCAGGCGGCTCAAAACTTTCAAGCAGAACAGCCTCACGACTTGCAGGGTGACGCTTGTTAGGCTCAGGCCCAGAGGAAGGAGCATGGCCAGTAAGTAAGGTTATTGGGAAATAATTAGCCTAGCCTGGGAATCAGCAGGGATAGCGAAGTCCTCTGGGGTAGAACGCCAGTGCCCCTGGCCCCGTTTCCACAGCTAATTAACTTTGAAGAGAGCCTATTAATAAGGTTGTCTTTGTAGAAAAGGCCTGAAACTATGTGCTGAAGGAAGTTTTTGATATGGAGACGACTGGAATTCAATTCAAAGTTAAAACACAAAAATGCACCAAAGATGATGATGGAGAAGTAGAAAAAAAATGAGATGATGTTTCTCAGCTTTTCAAGGTGTATTGTGACAACTTTTCATGCCATCTCAGACCTTATCAACCACTGCCTTAATAGTGAGTTTGTCTGATCGATTCTGAGAGAAAGTTTGCCACATCGTCTGATTTCTGCTCGGTGGTGATTTTAGAAGGGGTGCGGGGGTGGCAGGGCCCACAGTTAATTTACATGGGCACCAAAGAAAACACTCATCTTTTATAACTTCATTATTATGAATTATCAGCAGCTTGGTTTTACAATTATAGATTGTCTGCTTTTGTTTTACTTCAATTTTGTCGCAGGCAGGCAGGAAGGCAGACAGATCGTAAAATACAGCTTGCACCAACAGCAGCTACGTTTACATGGACAAATCTTTTATCTATCCGATTGAAATCAATCTTATCAGAGGTTCCAGCCTTCTAGTTCAGAAAAATGAGGGCTTTCGGTTTTTATTTTGAAAGCTTTATAATCCCAAAACTCTGTCAGTATTTAACGAAAATGTCCGCCACTGACCTGTTCTGTTTTGCTGCTGCCACTGTTCAAGTCTTCCCTGAGACTGTTACATCATGTTACCCCACATGTTTCAAGCATGTGTAGAAACAACAGTCTCCCAGAAAGAACTGGAATGTGTGTTTATATAGGTGATAATGACCATTATCAGAAATGAATGGAATTTCAATTTTAATTTGTAGAAGATTGCTGTGAAATTGGTGTAACAGCTGGAGCATTAAAGTGGAAATGAAGCGGTTAGCCAAGTTAATTTATTTACTAGATTTGTTCCTATTATTATCCACAATTATATGAAAAACATGACAAATCAAAGCATATAAAAGAAAAACATTGCTAAGTTTGATGTTTTTATGGCTAGGGCGCCGTCATGTGACTGTGATGTCACCTGGTTGGTTGGGTTTGCAGTCCTGAATGAGATTCCCTTTGTCCGGATCGGAGTTGGAAAGACTACAGAGTGAATGACGAAGATTGTTGGGGAAGAGGACAAAAGAAGACTACTGTAAAAGAGGGGCTCTACTGTATTGCTTCTGGGTGTAAAAAAGAGTTTTACAAAGTTAAGGTCGAGGACAAAACAGTCCATTTTCACAAACTAACGGCCCATTTATGCACCTTGACGGATGTAAATAGGGACGTCCATTCCAAATGTTTTTTACGCTGATCGGATCAGCTGAGATCAGCTTTATCATAAGAACGCATGTTGCAATTTTAATCTGATTGGAACTTCAATCAGACTGACTCAAATGAATGAACAAAGTAAAGCAGCAAACCAATATCCAAATCTATAAACCAAATAATAAACAAAATAGACATATCTGTGTACAACATACAAATCAACAGAGTAATAGAGAATAATGGTGCGTTCTGAGCGAATGCGATTTTGGTCACAAGAGCGTCAGGTTTAAAAGTTACAGTAAGTCTATGTAAAGCCATCTAGTGGTGCGTTTCAAGCATCCGGCTCAAAATAGAAAGTGGATAAAAGTATCTGATAAAGCCTGTTGTCAAACAAGACTTCTTCCTATCCACAAGAGGCGAGTTGTTAAACATAGTTATGGAATGTGTCAGGAAATCTTTGTCATGAAATATGAATGAGTGTTTTCTAATGATAGGAGGGAAAACAAATATTCTGGATGCATTTGTTTAGTAGAGCTAACATTATACAAACTGGGACTGAGGTAGTGGGATTTGAGAGTTCACCGGATAACCCGCTGTTACCTTTAAAAACAGAAGCACCCTTCAGAATTTGAACTCCAGCCGCAAGAACAGCTGCACTTTAGCTTCATATGATCACTCTGTGAGACATAGGACTTTCTGCAGTTGTAAGTATCGCTTACCTCTTAAAATCTCATATAATTTTCTTTTAGATCTGTAAATAGTTATGTTTTGAATATTAAAAAGAGCTTGAAGCTGTTATTAAGTGGTTTTCAGACTGCTAAGAATCCCAGCATTTCACACTCTGATTCCAATCAGAGTGAACACTTGGTAATATCTATTAATTGGCCACCCCACACTAAAGTCTGTTTTATCTGGGCCACCACATTGAAAATTTCCTGGATACGCCCCTGTTCCCACTCCCACCTCCCAAATGGACATCAGCCCCAAGCGGCCTCATGTCCCCCCATACCTGTCATCGCAGAAACAGCCGGCCTTGCCCCAGCTCAGGTCTGCTGAGAAAAAAAAATAAAAAATCAACCCTGGTAGCCTCCGGCTGTGCGAGGTTGACGCAGGCCTCAGCGGCTAATCACCCCCCCTCCCACGGCAGCACTCATCAACGCTGCAGCTTCAACAAATCAATCTCCCTCTGACAGTTCATTTAGACTGAATTAATTTGGAATTAGGGGCCATTACTGCAATTGGCAGGCGTGGATATTCCCCTAACACAGGCTGTTATCCTGCTTTGGGGATAAAGAAAAAGAGCCAGCTTTTAGTTTTCTTTTTTTCCTTCAGGATCGACTGGATAAGGTGTTTTTCTGTGCTGATCGCATAGCTGAGGGAGGCAGACATTGGATTTTCAGTTTAACTAAATCATCACTGTTCTCAGTCAGCAGACTGCTGATAGTCAGATTTTTTCTGTCTCCATATTGATACCAAATGGAATTAAAATTGTGGTTTAAATGAGGTTTGTTGCTCTATTAACTGTTAAATTGCTGCCAGGAGCCAATTAAAAGTCTAGTACGCTGTATTAGTAAACTAAACTATAAACTATCAAAGCTCTTTGAGAGCAGAAAAACTTTCTACACACTGTGAATTGTGTTATGTTGTTTGCTATGCTTGTCCTGCTATCTGCTGAACACACTGAGTGGGTGTCTGTGTCCCGCTGAGAGGCAGCAGATTAAAGTTTACCCAGAGGTTCACGACCCTGTGACCCAGAGGTTTGACCGCAGCAACTCAGCACCATGGAGACCAAGCTTTAAAAATATAAACACCAACATCACATGTAGTGCTTCACAGAGATGACAGACTGAAGAAAATGCCATAAAATACAAAACAGATCATGTCACTTAAAGTGTGATTCTTGTGTGGATCACAGCCCGTATTTGAAGTCTTCATCCACTTTATCAGCTCCTCCTTCTTGTACCAGGTGAGAACCCCTTTTTTAATTCTTGGTGTGATAGATTCAGCAAAGTGTTGGAAACTATGTTGGAGAAGATGTGAGCTTTGTGACATGGAGCATCATCCTGCTGGAAGCAGCATCAGAAGATGCTCCACTGTGCTCAGAAAGGGATGGACATGGTCAGCAGCAATACTCAGGTAGGCTGTGCTGTTAAACCAGGGCATGCTGGGACTAAGGGGCCCAAAGTGGGACAAGAAAGCCTCCCCCCACCATTACAGCAGCAGCATCTGGCACCAACAGACTGGACTTCATAAAGTCTTCTTCACCATGTCTGTATGACTAGATGTGTAGAGTTGCTGCCATGTGATTGGCTGATCACATATTTGTGCTAAAAGTCAGAAAGAAACCTCACATAAATTTGTTTGTTCTGCTCCCATGAAGCTTAGTAACTGAATTGTAAGGGAACAAATGCTTAAGAGATGCAAAAACAAACCTCAGGAAGCTAACGTCACTTGGTCAAATGGGACTCGGCTGATTACAACTGGAAAATATAGTATGGAAGCATCAAGCCATTGATCTCATCCTTTTGTTTGACGGGACATTTGTTAAATGACAGTAAAGGCAGTTCAGACCCTTACATATGAGAACTGATGATAGTTTCCCTTATGTCCTCCATAACTGCAATTAGGATGCATCAATCAGACCTAAAATGAACCCAGTTTAAGTTAGGATGGTGGTTTTGGGTGCTGTGTGTGCAGCTTGATGTTTCAGTAGGGGGATCAGTTTTGGTTGACTGTCAAGTAGTGGGGGTAGACTTAATCCTTGTGTGGCTAGCTTCATGTCACGCTGGGGCTACGGTCCATCTCCACCTGATCTCTGTCCTTCCTGTTTCTAAAACGGACTGAAATATCTCACTTTCTCTTCATAATTATATCTTCCTCTACAAAATCAAGGGTGTTACAGGATATATTTCTCCACATTTTCATTTTATTGCTACTTTAAAACCAGCATCCTTGCTAGCCGCCTGTTTAAAGGGCAACTTGCAGGTTAAGCATGATTGATGATTTGCATGAAGCATTGTTTATAAATATCATCTATCTTGTGTTTGCTGAAGTCTGTGTGTTAAAAATAAGGTGATTCACAATTAAAATGGCTAAACACCTGTAAAAACATGTTTTGCCTGAAGTGACGTAGCAACATGTTCACCACGATGTAAGCAGACATGGCTAATACACCTGAACGGCAGGACGTGAGAGAGAGCAGGAGGGAAATAAAAACATTACCAGAACCGATTCCTACAGCTATGAACCTGAAACTAACAGGGTCTCCACCATCCAGGAGAGGAGACTGTTGATGGGACAGTCCTACGAACACGGAAGCCTCCTCATATCGGCTTGTTGCTCCCCCATCTTTCATAAAATTGCATTATTTTTCATCTAAACAAGATTTAATATTTCTGTGAAGATTATAAATTTCTACAAATTTCTGCCTCGGGTCTCACACTGCAGGGGAATTTGTCAGTCATATATTTAGATTCCTCACATTGCAGATGAGATGAAAGGGTATTCTGCAGAGGAATGTTAAGCAGGGTTCATGAGAGGAATCACTGATCATACTGTTATGACAACTGACATAAGAGGTTAAATCAACTATTTAGAAGTGAAAGCCAATACAGATCAGTGACTTCTGTTTCTTCAGCACCAGGGCTTGCAGTGACTGTATCATTTAGTGCTAGCTTACTCAATCTTGAGTTGATGTGTAGCCCCTAAATAGGTTTCCCTACATGTGGTTAAAATTAATCTTGTGCAAGCATAGAACTAGATTAGCACCGCTAGCTTCATGCTAATTTTAAGTTAATAACATGAGTAGTTGTACAAGGACTAAGTCTCTTCTAGAAATGTGAAGCCAAGTCAGTATTTTTAAAGGATGACTAGTCAAGAAAATTCTAATTTTAAACTGGTGTGGTGATACTGGTGACCGATGCAGGTCTAAGGAGACATTTCTGACCTGTCAATCATCTGAGGTGTCCAATCAGATTTCAGTGTGACTCTTGCCATCATTCAGCTGTTGAGTCAGACAGTCAAAGCTTAACCCCTCAAAGGTTGTACAGTCCCTTTTAATTTAAGGAAGCAGAGAGGTCAGAGGTCACAGTAGAGGTTCTGATCCTCTGGAAAAAGTCTGAAAGATATAAAAATAAAGAGAATTCCAATACTGCTGATAAAAAAATGTTTGCAAAACACTTTGCACGACTTTATCGTGAGTCTCAGGTTGATGATTACACAAAGCAGCAGCTGCATTACAGTATGATTTGTTAGAGGTCAGATGTGTCGCTGTGGGATTTGCCCCCCTTCCTAACAAACCAGCATGTCTTTTATCAAAAGTCCACAATGAAACTTTTCACCTCATGATGTTGTCAACTTCTGGGCTGGATATCAGTGTCTCTTATTTCTATCATTATTATTTCTATTATTTCCCCATAACCTGGTTACACTCATAAAACTCATAGACTCGTAAAACAAACTCAAACAGAATTATTTATCATTGTTTTGCTGTTTGGGTGCTGTGTGGCAATATATATGTTTATCCGCTGTTTGTGTAAATCTGTTATTGACTTCATCAGGAGGGTAGCATAGGCGGCAAATAAAACAACCTTGCCTTTAAAAAAAAAAAAAAAAAATACCAAAAAGATACTGGATGCAGCAATTTACTGCCAAAATGACTGGAACATGCTGGAACAAATTATCTGAAAAACAACAACCCAAAACTGAATAAAATTAAGTGAAATACAAATAAAATAAAATAAAATAAGATAAAATAAAATTACATTTTTTAACCATCTTACCTCCAGGACATTTTCCTTTTTCTTATCAGGATTTGCAAAAAAAAAAAAAAAAAAAGCCTGTAACAAACATCCATATATATTTAATATAAATCAATATAGATATACATAAATAAACAGTCAAACAAATAACTAATAAAATAAGACCAAGGAAGTCACTCTAAAAAATGTTTTAATTTTTTCTGTAAAACAAAAGAATATACATCATTAAAAACACCAAAAACCCATAAACGTATTCCCCTGGAAACATTTTATAAGCCATGTTGAAAAGAAACCCGAAAGAACGTAAAAAGTCCAAAAACCCTTTAGGTTTAATCTTTGCTGTAGTATTAATTAATTAATTAAAAACATCCCACCTACCTGTTTATCTTGAGACAAACATGTTTTACTCTTGAAAGTAAGAAAAAAAAAAGATAAGTAAACTCAAAATGTCCAAAATCATTATTATTGGAAAAAGAACACAAACCAACATTTATTCAGACACGTAGTCTTCTCCGCTGCAGGGCTTTCTGATCACAGCTTCAACATCATGTCATGTTGATGGGTGCATTCTATAGAAAACAGTTTAAACTTTTTTCTTCTTTGTCTTGTTTCCAAATAGCAAACCGAAATCATATTTTTTTAAAGTTCCCATTCTTCGCATGACATGATAAGAAAGCAGAGTTCCTTCTGTAATAAATGTCCTGGACCAAACTCAACCAAGTTCTCAGTTTGCTCTTTTTTCTTTTTTGTCTTATATGAGAAGCTCTAATGCCAAACTTCCCCTCTCTGGTTCAGCATCCTTCTTGTTACACATTAGCGCCCGGAGAAGTGTATGAATCCACGCCACCTTTACTCATCCCTCCGGGAAAGACGATATAAGCCACCTGAGGCTGGAAGCTGGGTGCGGACCATGCGCTGCAGCTGCACGGAACCACATATCCAGGCCCAGATGGCGCACAGTGGGTGTGCTGTCCGGGGCAAGGCAGACCCCCAAATCCTCCTGGCTGGTATCCAAAGCCGTGCGCGCTGTAGGGCAGAGAGCCTGCGGCAAGTGCATGCGGAATCTCCGCCATCCGCTGGATAGCTCCGGTTTTGAACTGCGCAACCGGATCCAAGAGTGAGAATGACGAGGAAGAAGAGGCGGGAGCGAGGAGAGCCCTGCCTTTATCTCCGTGGACGAGAAAAGAATCCACGGAGAATCCCTTCAGGTGCTCCGCTGCGTCACCGAGCAAAGACGGCAGCGGGAAAACGAATCGGTCCCTCTTCAGGGGACTTCTGGGTTTACGCCGGGGCCGGTACTTGTAGTCCGGATGCTCCTTCATGTGCTGAGCCCGCAGCCTCTTGGCTTCGTCGATGTAAGGACGTTTCTCTGCGTCGGTGAGCATCTTCCATTCCGCTCCGAGTCTCTTACTGATCTCAGAGTTGTGCATCTTCGGATTTTCTCGTGCCATTTTTCTCCTTTGGCCCCTGGACCACACCATGAAGGCGTTCATGGGCCTCTTTATGTGATCTAAAGGTTTTGCCATTTCAGGTTTATACCAAACGAGTTAAAAGTAAGTCAGTTCGGTAACTTTACCCCTTCAAAAAGCTCATGCTCCTCTCGTGCGTAAAAGTTAAACTGGCGCATACATTCGTTTTAGGAGTATTTTCTGTCTTAGAGAAGAAGCCTGACTATTAGATCCAAACTGACTGAAGAATTTGCACAGTGGAAGTGAAAATTACATAAAGCCAAAATCCTGAATGAGTGCGTAACTGGGTGTCACACGGGACCAAGTCAGAGGCTTGTTATGGATGATGCAGGGCATGTCATCCACTCATCACCACACCACTGTCACGGTGGGCCAGACCAATGGGAATGAGAGGGAGCACTGTAATCCTTTTACAAAAAGAAAGTGTGACTGTGAGCCGACCACATTTCTGAGGGACACCCATCTTCTCTCCTCCAAATTCCTACTGAGATGAGAGGAGGCAGGAAATCAGAAAGTATCCAAAACATGAGCAGAAAACCAGACATAAATCAGTTCCTATTAGCTGGTTGATCATTTAGTTTTACAATGATTCATAGCAAGATGAAACCTGAAAAATTACTGAATTAGTTTTTATTATTAGAAAATATTTAACATCTTTACTCTGTCTTTGATTACACTTCAAACAATATGTAGTCCATGTTTGTGTCTGGTCTTGCTTTTAATTTAACATGTTCATTTCTGCATTTTAATCCCAATTCAACATGATTTGGTTTGTTTATTTATTTATTCATTTGTTTATTTAACACTTATTCTATCACGATAAAAATTAAGAACAAAGTCTCTTTTACAATGTTAGCCTGGTAGACGCCAGAAACAGATGGGAATGGAGAGGAGACAGAAAACAAACAAGCAAAACAAATAACAGAAACAGGCAGCCATCTTTGTGAGGAAAAACGTCTAAGGAAGATCCGCAAAGACTGATTGAAGTGGATTTACAATATTCGCTCTACAGAATATTATCTAGAGGTTCTAAAAGTGCAATGTAAGATCTATTAAAGAAAATCATGTGTTTTTTCAGTGACTGAGTACAGTAAACTAGCTTGGTTTCAGTTAAACTTGGTAAATCTGAGCCAATCTCCTTGGCCTCCAACCCAATGTTTAGTTTTTATTGTTTGGATTTCATTTTATTCTGAACATTCACTTTTATCAAACTGAATTCATTTTAATTGTTTTATGTTGTTGTTTCAATGCTTTGATTGGCCTGGCTGGTGTTAACGTACTTTATGAATAAAACTGATGATGATGATGATTATGATGATTATGATGATGATGATAATGATAACGGACAATAATCTTATCCAAAAATTGTGGAGTATTTTCCCAAATTGTTTGTATTTGACTGATAAATGACGTGAACTTGCAGTATGAAGAAATATCTGGATCAGATTGTTCTTTGCAGTTGAACTGGTTTATCAATCAGTTCTTTACTGATTTGGATATTTGGGTTTCAGTTTCCAGTCCCTGTGAACTGTGTGCGATTAATTTCCTGGCATGTTTGATTGGTTTTTGTTGAGTCACAACATTTGTCAGCCTGATGATTACCATGTTTCCAAAGTACTTACTCAGTTGTGAAATGTTGATTCATTTCAAATATGGAAAACCATGTTCTGCACACATATAAAAGACATGAGGAGGAAGGTACAGAAACTGCACTGACCTGAAAGCAGTCCTCTCCTGACACTGACCCTCTGCTTCTCCACATCTTTACAGTTGTTTGTAAGAAGGAAAATAACATCTGAAACACATGCTATCCTTGGTGATGGAACACTTTCTAAGAGTGTGTTGCAGACCTGAAATGCAAAGATGGATGTTTATTACTACTACTACTACTACTACTACCGTCATTTAGCAAAGCGACGTATATTTGAGAGAACAACACAAGCATAAAATCAAGGAGAAGGATACAGTTTGAACAGGTGGACTGCTGGTCATCGATGCAGTTATGTCAAGTGCTAAGATCGTGCTAAGGGTTTTTTTTGTGTGTGTGTGTGTGTGTAAGTGCCGTATGTACGCATGTGCGCGTTTGTGAGAACAAGTGTCCAACAAGTCCTATGTAAAAATCACATAAAAACGAAAAATTCGTAGAACCAAGTTATGGTAAGTGCATGAGGCGGTTAGTGCTGGGTCAGGTGGATACTTTAAGTGTGAAAGTGCTCTTCAAA
>JAVQJG010022872.1:0-17008 GCA_036024015.1 Craterocephalus amniculus
TCGAAACAACTTCATTTAGCATTTATTTTTTAGCATAAACCGTAGCATGTTTTAGTTCCTGGATGACGTCACCAAAGTATGGTGGCCACGGTAGACCAAACCACACGGGAGTGCTTACATAGACAGGGGCTGTAAAATAATAAAAAACACTTTTCATTGACTCTTAACAAAGATACAGTTGTGCAAAATGCTAAAAAAAGAGATATTTTTGACTCAAAAGAAGCTAAATTGATATAAATGATATTCCCTTATTCTATATCTTGTGTGACAAAGCCTCGATATAAATGAAAAACTCAATATATTGCCCAGCCGTACAGTGTGGTCACCTGAAGTCTTTTTCTCACCTGTTGTCATGTTGAGTTTTATGACAGAAATTACATTAAATAAGGGGTCATTTAAAGGACTACTGCGTAACTTTTGCCCACTATGGAGCTAAACCTGTGACTTCCCACAGGCCACATAACACCGTCACAAAATGAAAGAGTCTTTCTCTTTCTGGCCTCCTCAGATACTCTTTGTTCAGCCATGACAAACTTTTAAGAGTAAAGTAGCACAAAGCAGAGTCTTCTGTTTTTATGGCGGTGAGTTGTACAGCGCTGCAGGTCACATGACCCAATGAGAGACGGATCCGCTACTGCAAAGTTACAGTGTCTAGTTTCTGAAGAGGACACTATGTACTGATCCCAGAAATCATCTTTTGTTTCTCACATTAGACTGATATTTGGGTAAAAATATGCACGGTGTTGCTTTAAACTCGACGCCCAACAAAATAACTCTACATGCTAAACGAATTCAGTTCTCATTCAGCTCCTGTTAAAATGCATATTTACAGTTTGGTTATTTTTTCTTCCTTTTTTGTGGTAGATTTTACCTTCAATTCAGATACAAGTGGAGGAGGAGCTGGATCTGGAGGAAGTGGTGGAGGTGGGGGCCGGGGAAGCTCATTGGACCAGGATAGCCTAGGTGGAGGTGTAACATGTGAAGAACATGAAGTAGCCAGTCTGACAACTCTTCACATTGACTCGGAGACCAGCAGCCTCAGCCACACTGTCACCGTTACTGGTATGTACATATGAAAGACTCTTTTCTTCTCTGATACAACAGCATCATTTAATCTCCTTTTAATGACATTATATAAATAAAAAAAATTATCTAAAATTTAGCAGGACCTCGAAAACCAGAAACACAGATCAGATAATTAATTAGGATGTTTTCTTGTCTCTTCGCTCCTTCTGGTCCAGGTTCTGAGAGCGCCTCGCCCATGCATTCCCTTGGAGGCTCCCGTTCCCAAACTCCCTCTCCTGCCACACTCACAGCAGAAAACACTGCTCACGCACACTCACACACACACTTACAGCTGGACCAGAAACTCCACAACTCTGTCCTGCAGACCCCGGATGATCTGGGTAATCCTCCTGCATGAATTCATAAATCACAGCGTTTTTATGTAGAAAGATTATTAGCTGTGTTTGAAAATGTTTTCTTCACTCATGTTGCTTTTGATGGGAGAAGAATCCCTGATTGATTTATTGACTGGTTTCTAGAAACAAGCGAGTTCCCCAGTGAGGACTGCAGTGTGATGGCAGGCGGTTCGCTAACTGGATGGCATGCCGATGTTGCCACGGTAATGTGGCGGAGGATGCTGGGTATCCTGGGGGATGTTAACAGCATCAAGGACCCAGAGATCCACGCTCAGGTCTTTGACTACTTGTGCGAACTGTGGCAAAATTTGGCTAAGGTGAGTATTGATCACGCAGCTGATGCACGGTCATTATTTCAGAGGTAAATATGGACATTTTTCTTTTCAGATTAGGGATAATTTGGGCATTTCCCTGGACAACCAGTCGTCTCCTCCACCTCCTGTTCTGATCCCTCCACTCAGGATCCTCACTCCTTGGCTCTTCAAGGTAAATTTGATTGAGAAGTATTTAAAATTAATAATATCAGGTCTTATCGCTCTTGAGAAATATTTGCTAAATTATCTAAATGATCTAATTTTAATCTTTTTGTCCACCTGCACTTTTCATTTTTTGTGAATTCCCCATATTGATAAGGGATAAAAACACATTTGTTTAATTTATAGGTTAAAAATAGGCTTATATTTGTATGCACATTGTGTTTTGATTTACATTTTAGCTATTTAAATGTTTCCTCCCTTAAGGCCACCATGCTGACGGAGCGTTACAAGCAGGGGAAGCTTCATGCCTACAAGCTAATCTGCAGGATCATGAAGAGGCGGCAAGATGTTTCCCCAAACTCAGACTTTCTCACACACTTCTACAACATTATGCACCACGGACTCCTTCACCAAGACCAGGTGTGTGTGCACGAGTGACATAAATGATTAATTACACGGATAAAATGAATGAACACGGATATTGTTTTGGTTTAAGATATAATAGCAACCATGTTTAATGTGAAAAAATCTAAATGAAAGGTAGTATTTATCATAATATTTCTAAGTTAATGTTACATATTCCCATAAAATGATGGTGCACTGAGTTTCCATCACAAAGATAGCAGATATTTAAAAAAGTGGCACTTCTGCAGGACATTGTGAACACTATCATCAAGCACTGCAGTCCGAGGTTCTTCAGCATCGGCCTACCAGGAGCCACCATGCTCATCCTGGACTTCATCATCGCAGCTTCTAGAGTCACCGCCTGTTCCTCACTCAATGTAAGAAACACTCTTGTAAGTTTTACGATGACTTTTTGAAATACTTAAAAAAAATGTAAACATCTAGGAAACATTGCTCTGTTCCACGAGCTGACTCGTTCTTCCCATCTGCCTCTTTTTTTAACTTCTTTCTCTTCTTTTCTTTAATCCAAGGCTCCAAGAGTGGAGGCCCAGATCCTTCTTGGTTCTCTGGTGTGTTTCCCCAACTTGTGTGGGGAGCTTCCAGCTCTCCATCCTACTACAGCTGATGTGGTTCTGACCAAGTTTCCTGATGTCAAGGTAAATGCAAGTAATCTTACCAGTTAATGTGGCTGTTAAGAGTCACAGTACTAGTAGGGATGTAACAATTCACTCAAACCAGGATTCGATTTGATTCTCGAATTAAGATTTTGATTTTTTTTTTAAATTTTCCCAACAAAGTTAATTTTATTAATTTCATGGACAAATGAATCGTCTTTTTCCAAATTTTCCTTTTTGTCCCTTATGTAAAACTGTGACCTTATATTGTCTGTCAAAACTTAACACTGAACAAATAATTATTATAGATACAGAAACTATCACAAATCTTTTAATGAACAAAAGAAGTTTTATTTATTTTGAACGTCATCTGCAATGATTGTATTGATGCATTGCATGCAAATCTATTTTTCTTTTTTCTACATTAATTACCATTTAATCCAGTTTGAATCGATTTTAAATCAATTTTCAGAGTGTCGTACATCCCTAAGTACTAGTGCACTTTAGCTATATCAGTATTTTTGTCATAGTATTGTTTTACCTAAAGTAAATTTGAGTGTCGTAATGCTCCAGAGCTCTGACACCAGTATTTTAACAAAGAACACCTGAAAGTGTTCTGTGAAATAAATGATGAATCATTTGAGTCCCAGTGGGGTCTCTGCAGATTGGATCTGCTTTGCATGGACACAGAAAAGCCAGGAGGAGATCACCTCAAACTCCTTGTGCCTTTTCTAAGACATTGATTTACTATTTGTCTGTATAAAGCAAAGTGACATATGGCAGAATAAATGAAAACATGCTTTAAAACTTGCATCTTCTGTAATAAAGGCTCAAAAACTTTATCTACTTTGTGTGTAATCCAGGTCAGTTACTCATGTCTGCTGTCCATTGGGCTTCTCAGCACAAAAGTAATCGGTTAATGTCTCATCAGTTATTCTAGAAAGAGCTCAGGGCTGTGGGAGTAATGTTGTTTTTGTTGTTGTTGCTGTGTAAACAGTTAATGCCATGCGTGGCAGCGCCTCAGGCTTGCTTACTGGTTTCTTGCGAGGGTGAAACTTGTTTTGAATCAGTAAGCAACCGTTAACACAGACTAGAGACCAGTGATTGTGTCTGAGCCGTAGCAGTGTCCACATTTGGTTCGGCATATGATATACACTGTGTTTAGTCCTCACATTGTTATTCCTGGCATGAGTTTCTTTGTTACCTGGATGCTTAAGGACTCAGTCTGTCAGAGACCTTAACCAGAGGTTATGAAGCATTTCTGTATTGTTTTTGGTAAATTAACTATCTGTTTTTTTTTTAATAGGAGCACATCATTAAAACTATCCTGACCTCTGCCAGGGACGAACCCTCTGCGCCTGCTCGGTATGTTTCATGTGTTTTTCAGTGTATCTAAACCCCCATTAAATGCTGCAGAAGCTTCACTACTTCACATCTTTACATATCACACTACCTTTAGCTCTAATTACGGCACACACTTGCCTTGGATTCATATATTTCTCTCCAATATTGCATTGATTTCCCTCCAATAATGTTGTATCAATAGTTAAAAAGCTGAACAACTGTGTAAAGATATTTAATGAGGTCAAAGTGTGGACTCAAAGTCTCGCGGTCCCTGAGCTGTGGTGGTTGCTGTATTATGTTGTTGTGGTGCTGTGTTTGATAGGATTGATTAATAAAGATGCATTTGGATGAATAAAAAAAACATTATGAGCCAACATATCTTAGTTTGTTAATATAAAAGTCAAATATGTTTTTTTGCTCACTGCCTGTATGTGTATTATGTGTATTTTTAGTTATTCCAAGCTCTTCTTTCTCTGCGTAGGCTTGCTAATACAGCTCGTGTAACATCTGCAGGTTGGGTCTTTAGTGTGCATCCATGTTTGCTCACACTGCACTTGTTTTCTCAGGTGTGTTGCTCTGTGTAGTCTGGGTATCTGGCTGTGTGAGGAGTTGGCTCGTGGGACTCAGCATCCACAGATTAAAGATGCTCTCAATGTCATTTCTGTCACCCTGAAGGTAAGTTACGTCTGTTTCATATTTCCTAACTTACAATAAAAACTTTAAAAATAAATAAAGGGTGCATTCACGCAAGTAGTAGTTTGCTTCCTGTTTTTGGTCCAGTTAAAGCATTTGCTGTCAGCTTCTTTGATCCGAATCAGAGTTTGGGGAATTGTGAATGTGAGAACAAATGAAGCAGAGTTACGATCAAATGGACAAGGATTCAAATAAAAAGAGCTGGAGTTAACGTGCCGAAAGTCCCACATGTCAAACCAGCTGGTTAACTTTAGTTATTAAATTTGTGGCACTGTGACTGTTTTACATAAAAATTAATAATACGTAATGCAGTCCAAATAAAATTACTAAAAGGCTAAAAGAATGACAGGTCAGATATTAACCAGTTTGGTACACTAACAGTGGAGATTTGATGGATTAACAGTAGGAGGTGTGAGGTAGCATATGCTTACAGCACAAAGAAAGACAATTCACAAGTTACAACATGAGAATCATTGTTTCTTTACAACAGGTTGAGAGAAGCAGGTGCTATTTCATATGATGATATTTGATACTGCAGACAACAAGAAAGAGGGGAAAAAGCAAACAAATCAACAGAGAAGTGAATGAAACTGCAGCCTTGCATATTGTGCAGTTAATGTTACAGAGGACGAACTGCTTCTCCATCACAATGCCCTACTCCATGATCTTTATTGATTATGGTGCTGAATGGAAAATCTCTCCAAGGACATTAACGACACCTCTTTAACATCTTAAGAACAGTCTGTGGATATGTAAACATGGCTACAGAGAAGTAAAATGAATAGATAATAATGTGACTTATTAATGTCCATTTTTAATTAATATTTTCTGTATCAGGAGTTGTGAACTTGTGAACTCCTGTAAGATTTCCAAATAATCCTGTATAAATTCTTATATGATACACTTCCTGATGACATTTTCTGAAACTAATTTAGATCTGTAGAACTATGGTTTAAGAACTAATTTCACAAGGAACCACAGAAATGCAACCTGTCACAATATCAATATTATTTAAAGAAATTGAGAATGAACTGTTTAAATCTTTCTTGTATATCTTTATATAGCAGTAAAATACAGACCTAAGACTGATTGATTAGATTATGGTTCATGTTTAACATTGCGGGTTTAAAGCAGCCAAGCTATGATGGAAAACATTGGTTGTGAGTGTTGGTGTTGGTGAAATCGCCTCGGTTGTTATTGTCTGTTTTAGGCAACTAGACCAGGAGTCCTGTGGATCAAATAATACTGTCCAGCATTTACTGTCTTATCCAGAGCCAGGTGGCTGTAGACGGACACAAACACACACTCGTACACACATACCTTTTCCACCTTGGAATCCCTAGCTCATGTATCGGCAGCCAATGGCCTGCTAAGACACCGCAGCAACACAGACTCGCTCCTGGGAGCAAACCCTGGACTGTAAATGTGTTTGGTCCTCCTTCTGATAGGAGCCTGATCCAGGGGGAATTCTGCAAGCTGACTTTCATACGCACACTCTTGCACATATACATATACACACACTTTAAATCTCTTGCCTTCATGGCAGCAGCCAGAAGTCTCAGCCATGGGCTCAGTCACATGTACACACAATTATACACACACACACTCACACATACACACAAAGCTTGAGGGATTGTCATATTTCCATGCAGAGCCACTTCCTCCTGCTGGCCGCCGCGTCTTCCATCCCTTTCATCCATAAGCATTTTTTGTTTTCAGGCGATGGTTCAAATTAGAGCTTAACTAATGTGAAAATTCTGTTTTTCCTTATTAAACAAGCAGGTTTTATTGTGTTGTTGACACTATTTACACATTAAATGTATAATGGGACTCTTAAATATTGGGATTGGTTGTTTTTAAAATAAACCTTAATTTAAACTGCTTATTCACAGTATGTTTTATTAGCATTAGTCTGCTGACCAATATTGATTCTACAAATGCTAATATATCCAAAGATTAACTTAAAAATGAACGGTTATTCCTAGAATTAAGACTACATTATATATCATATGATTATGGCATTTTCATATATTCAAGATAATATCTTAACTTTTACAATCACATATAAGCATTAAAACAACCTTAATGACTATTCACAAAATATACCAGAGTTAGATTTAGTTTAAACTTTAACTTGTGAAATAAATCTGGAAAAACATAAGTAGGTGAAATAAATTGTGCATGTAATGGAAATAATTATTAATTATAACTACCGTACAAACTTTGCAATCATTTGTGGACGTTCATTTTTAGGCTTAAGCTCTTAAATCCTTATCCTATGCTCCTACTGATGTTAGACGGTATTTACTGCTGGTAGAGATATAGCTGCAGGAAAAGCTGCAGTTACATGGATTTCTGCATAATTTGGACATAAAACATGATCTAATCTGATCTTCTGAATTTGATGTTTTCTTAAAACATGTAAACCGTTTAGGGTGGGACATAGGGATGGGCGATACCTAAATTTATGTGATACCACTAGGTTATGATACTCTTTCATCAATGGAGAAAGTTTGAAGATGAAGTATTTTAAAATTACAAAATAAAAAAATTATAGATTAATGTGGGATTAATTACATTTTCATGAAAAATAAAACACATAATAGTAATATGACAAACATATTGCACAATAACGTGCAAAACACGCCATCAGTATCATAACATGATATAATCACATAGAAATAATACGCTGTGGTTCCACATACTGATTTATTGCTTCAAATTCTCAGAATTGAAAGCAAATTGAATGTTTTTTATGAGTAAAGTGGTATCTCGATCATGAAAAAAATATTGTGTGCAGAATCCCATGCCAATGACTTTGTAATAATGTAATGTTTGCCAAGACTTACATGTATCTTTTTATCTCCTAGTACCCGAACAAGAATGTAGCACTGGTTGCTTCAGACATCCTTCATCTCCTGATTAATTACGTGGATCATCTTCAGAAAGTCCCCCCTGAAATGCCAAAGAAAATCGTAGAGGTGAGACGTGAATTTCTCTGTTTGCATCAGTAATTTCTTCAACAGTGTCAAGCATTTCATTCATTTGTTGTTTGAAAACTCAGCTATGTCACCTTAAAATGTAAAACCTCACAAGAGCGTTAAAGGAGTATGAGAGTCCATGGTATCAGTGTCATAAATATTAATACTTCCAGTTAGTGAGAAGGTTGCATGAAAAGTATGCAGGCAGATGCTATTTTCTGTAGGTTTCTATTTCCTGGAGGTGTTGGTGTATAAAATGGCTAAAAGCATGTTGCCGCTTGCTGATTTTAATCTTTGTGTTAACTTGCTCACGATGTTTAATTGTCGTTCTTTTTAGATTTTGATCGCCACCATCACACACTTGCTGCCCACTACTGAGTCTTCTTCTCATGAGTTGGATAAACGGGTAATTTATCCAACACTTGTGCAAAGAGAAAAAAAAAATGTAAAGAAACATTATGCTTAATAATTAAATTTGTGGTGTGTTTCAGCTGGTAGTGTCCCTGCTGCTGTGTCTGCTGGACTGGGTGATGGCTCTTTCACCAAAGACTCTTCTGCAGCCCGTACAAACACAAAGCCCTCCGGACAAGGACCAACCTACTAAAACTCTGCTCAGCTGTATTTACAAGGTAAACAAATAAAGGCTTTCACAGTTTGGTTCCTTTCAGACTGTACCTTTTCAGAATCAGACATACTTTATTGATCCCAGTCTGTGAATTTTCAATGTTATAGCAGCTTTATAGAATAGGAAAAAAATGGGATTTATACTCATCATATATACATCATCAGTGGTTCTCAAGCTTTTTGAACCATAAGCCCCAAGAGGCTGCAGATAGACTGATAAATGCCGCCATCCTCTAAATGTAAGGCTGGAAAACTGTCAGAATGTTCAGAAATAAAAAGGATAAAGTTTTTTTTGGTGGATTTGATTTACCTTCATGCAAACCAACTTATCTCACAAAGTGTACTGACTGTATTTTTTTTTAAATCATGTTGCCAATTTAATAGATTTATCTCTGCATTACTGATATCATTTGACAGTCCTGGATAAATTGCAATGGCAATATATTCTTAACAACTATCTTACAAACCTCAGTTTGAGAACCACTGCTCTATATTATACAAAAAAATAAGAAATCATAAAGGAGATATGGAAACATTGGGAATTCAAGATTTAAAAATAAGGACAAGTTGTGTAAAGAAGGTAAAAGAAGCATCAAAGCTTTTGTACTGCAGCAGGTTTTTGTGTTTTTCTGTAAATAACTTGTCCAGGTTCTACATGGATGCGTGTACGGAGCACAGTCTTTCAGCAGTCCCAAGTATTTCCCGCTGCAGCTGTCGGACCTGACGAGTCCCGACTTCGACCCCTTCCTGCCGTTGGAGAGCCTCCGGGAGCCAGAACCTCTTCACAGTCCAGAATCGGAGCGCTCCAACAAACTGCAGCCTGTCACTGAAGGTAATTTATCCACCGTGCTGCAGGCTTCTCTGCAACGAGCCGACCTGTTTTGTACACAATTTGACCCAGAAGGTGTGTGTGTGTGTCTGTAGCCGTGTGAGAGCCTGCATTGTCCCCTGCTGTGGTCCACCAGGACTCAGGGACTCGTCTAATGACTGGAGCACACTGGTCGAACATGCTTCTCATCTTTCTCTTCTCTCCTTTTTCCTCTCTGTTAAATTAATTTAACTTTTACTTTTGCCTTTCGAATCTTTTTTTAAAGTTTTTCGTGTCCTAGACTTGAGCTCCCACATGAGGTTTAGGGAGTCACTGGGAATGTCTGATCAATGCATATCTGCACTCAGCACTCAACCTGTCAATAAGAAGTTGTTGGGAAATGTGCGTGTGCCACTTTGTGTGTAATGATGTTGATTAGCCAGGATCTGCTGACAGCACAGTGTGTGAGGGCATTGGCTTCCTCTCAGCATGACGTTCAACTCTAAACTAAAGGAGTAGGTTATAAAATCAATACATAAACTGACAGCAAAGCACTGGGTCTGCTCCTTATTATAAATATTGATGCAAATAACCTCTGAAATAAAACACATTTTACATTAATTTGCATATCAAAGGCATATTTTCAGTTAATAACACTTTTGTCTGCAACTCTGTAACAGTTTAGAAGTTTAGTTTATTTTTTCTAAGAAAAATTAGGTTTAGAATAATGAACTTTAAAATCTGCTCCTCTAAATATCTTTTTCCTGACTTTATCCATTTACCGAGGAAAACATAATCAGATGTATATCATCTCATCTTCCTGTTTTCTCTCTGCAGTTCGTAGCCGTATCCAGCAAGGCCTGGTTTCCATAGCAGCCAGAACAGTAATTACCCACCTGGTCAACCATCTAGGACATTATCCGATGTCCGGAGGGCCGGCCACTCTGTCTAGTCAGGTACTGTCATTTCTAAATCATGATCGTATAAATGTCTGATTTATTATTACAGGGGACTGAATTTTAGAAAATGTTGAAATGTGACCATCTTTGTTTTGCTAGTGTGACGTTTTAAACACGTTTTGCAGGTGTGTGAAAACCAGGACAACCCATTCTGTGAGAGCGCTGATCTAGGACCAGAACTTTTCCATTCGCCCAACCTGCAGTTCCTGGTCCTGAACAGTTCCACGCTGCTGTCAGTGCTTCAGGTAGCCACCGCAGGAATGATGAGAATCCAGGAAAATGTGTATGCATGCTGCATGCTCTCTCTGCTCATCTCAGGAAATCCACACCCTGACCTTCCCGGATTACAGTTATTCAAAAGTAGCCTTATGCTTTGTTTCCACTGAGCAGGTCGGTACGGGTCGGGCCGCTATTTTGAATGTTTCCATTGTGGAAGCGACCAATTAAACCGACCCGTTCCGGACCATTTATGCCCCCACTTCAGTTGTGGGTTCATCGAAAATGGAGCGGTACGGTTTTGGCGGAGCTGCTGGCTTCATGCAATACCACGCACTGATTCGCGGACAGAAACAAAAACAAAACAACTCACAAAGCAGCGCGACACAAACTCCGGTCAGTCGATGCTGGAAAGTAAACAATAAAAAAGGCTCCAAACATCAGCAGAATCTGATCGGCTCTGGAGCTTCAACGTTTCCTCCCACATTTGGAGCTGAAGTCACGTAAAATCAACTGATGCAGCGGTGAGGAATTAAAACGTTTATAGAGACATTGCTCATGTTGTTTTAGCTTCACATGTGTTGGTGTCGCGCTAGCATGATCTAGCGCGGCGTAGTAGCCTCGCATGCCGGCGGTGGCCCAACTTTCAGTGGAAACGCTTCTCCGAATGCCCGACCATTCAGGACCGTACCGACCCGTACCGACCCGACCCGTAATCCTCAGTGGAAACGAGGCTTTATATTGTTTTTACAGAATCATCAGAATATTTGTGTTATATCTGCAAAAAGCTTTTATTTTTACACCCTTTTAAAATGTTTCATCCTTTCAACCATCTTTCAGCTGCAGATTGTTGAAATTGCATCAATATTTGAGTTTTTGGATGTAGAGGTTGAACCATAATGTGGTGTTTTTAGTCAGGCTGCTCCAGACTACAAACTCATGACAATCGGATAGTAAAAAAATCGATTTTATCGGCCGCTCCTCTTTTGATTTCAGCGCACAGCCGCACACACTGGATTAATGCATGCTGTGACTTTATGGGAGGAATGCAAACGTGGCCAAAATGTTCACTGGGCGATTAAAATAAGTTTAAGACCAAAGGAACAGCACAACAGATGACAAAGATTTGCATGAGATGTAATTATTTTAAGGCATTTTTTCACCTGTAATATGAATACGAGTCTAAAAACTTCATATCAAAGAACCAACAGTAAAGTGATGGACCTATTACTATGTTGCATTAGGTTAAAGGCAACTTTCCAGGTATTATCCTCACAAATACATTTCTTTTTTTTTTTTACAAATTAACCAACAATTACTCAGATTTTTATTTAGACTATGATTATAAATGATTAGTTTTGACATCTGCAAATGTGTCAGTGATAGTCCAATATAAGGCTATCAAGATATTGATTATCTAACAGTTCTGATGTATTATAATATTAATGTTGCTTTGTGGTTCTTTTGTTTGTAATGCTTGGATTTGATGGCATCATTTTAGTCTGTTTCTCCTTAAACCAACAAAAAAGGTTTTTGTGATCCGGTTTGTTTGTTTTTGCATTTTAGAAAAAGGTTTTCGTTTTTATTTAGACACGAGGGAGACGTGTGTTGTGTGAAATATGCTTAAGATCCAGATTTTTTTTTTTATTCAGTGGTTTTCCTGTGTTGCAGATCCGATCCGAGTCTGGAGTACCAGGAGGTGGAATGACGGCCGGTTTGTCCTCTGCTCCCGCTTGTGTCCGTGTCATCATCCGAGACGTCGCTGGGAAACACTCTTGGGACTCTGCTGTTCTCTACGGGCCTCCGCCGTACACCCCGAACAGTCCCACACACACACTTTTAACTCACACACAGTCCCCTCGCAGCACGAATCTTCATTTACGCACCCCACCAGGAGGTCCGCCGAAGAAAATGGGAGTGAAACGAGAAAGTAGCGAGGAAGAGGAGAGAGGGACGGAGGAGGCGGGAAGAGGAATGGAAAGTGATGGGCAGGAGTTTCAGGCAGAAGCGGAGGTGGAAGGAGGGGAGAGGAAAGCTGGGGAGGAGGAGAAGGAAGAGCGAAGAGGAGATGGAGAAGGAGGGAAGGCAGAAGAAGGGGAGCAGCAGAGGGAGGAGGAGAGGAACGAGCAGCAGATGGAGGGGGAGTCGAGCTTGGAACAGCAACTTGCTCCACCGATGGCTAAACGTATGTGTCGGGAGGCGGTGCCGGCGTGGGATTCGCTGAGAGAGGGAGATGATGCGCTGGATGAAATGCTGCAGTACCTGGGATACTCAAGTCCTGAGTGTCTGCAGAGAGCAGGTACTTATTTTATTCCATGCAGGGGATGCCCGAACAATCTTACCTGCACATAAGAAAAAGTTCAAACTAACCAGCACTCCTCTTTGATCCTCGCAGGAATGCCGCTCAACATCCCAGCTCCTCCTCCTACATGTGTTTCAGAGAAGCAGGAGAACGACGTGATCAACGCCATCCTGAAGCAGAGTGCAGCTGAGCGAGAGTTTGTCCTTCATGTGTGTACTGCATATATGTTTATGAGAAGAAATGGTTCAATCATATGAAAACTGTCATCATAAAGACAAGATTTAACACCAGGAATGTTCTAGTTTAGCTTGAATTGCTAATCATCTTTAATTTTCTTAGTGTCCAGTACCACAGAAGTGGGTTTTTGCCTGTTTACGGAAGACTTGATGCACATTAGGGAAGGACTGGGCGATATGAAATAAAAATAAAACTTGAGGCTTATATACATGTGCTAATAGTAAATTTAGAATATGCTGGAAAAGTTGCAAGATTTTCCTTTCAGAGGTCTGACATTTTTGAATTTAAAATCCATTTTTTATTCATTTCAAGTAATATTTTAATTTTCAGAGTTTATCAATTTGAGGTTTTCTGAAGCTGCAAATCCTAATCAGCAAAATCTAAACAAATAAAAGCCGAAATATATTGATTTGCATACTGTTTATCTGTATATGTACATTTCATCTTTGAAGTTAAGTTACAGAAATACAGCACTTTTTCAGGATATTCTAATTTTGCGAGTAGTACCTGTATATATGCCTGCCAGCCTAAAACCAGTTGAGTTAAATCCAGGCTTTTCCACCGTATAAAGCAGCTACATATCTTTGTAATAAACAGCAACAGTTTCTGTGTTGGAGGATGTTCAGTTCCAGTCCTCCAAGTTTTAGATGTTTCCCTAATCCAACACATCCCATTCAAACCAAATGCTTGTTGTGAAGTTGTCAAACCATGAGCGATGGCTCACTTAACTGTACATCTTTTAGTTCTGGTTTTGATGTTAGCACACCAGTTTAACCTGACCAGAACAGCAGGACTTTTTATAAACATCTTACAGATGTGAGCCTGAAAGCTGATGTTTAAGTCATCAGGCTGTATTATAGCCTCTGTTTTTCTAAACAGTGTATTCAGACGACCAAGAGAATTTCTGACAGCCCTCATTGCCTCCGGCTCAGCAGCTTGTCTTTCAAGCTGATGAAAGAAGTTGCTCCACCAGTCTTTGATTAAACGGCCTTTTAAATTCTGCAACCTGTTGCAGCTTGTTACTAGTTTCAGGGAGCAAAATAAACCGAAGCAGGTCCTAAAGACTGAAAAACTTTACTTTCGAGGGAATGAGCCCCTGCAGGCTGCTGTGTTTGATCTGCTTTGGATGTGCGCACGGCACTTATGTGAAGCCTGAGGAAGGCGTTAGAAGTGCAGAAAAAAATCCAGATGTTCATAAAGATAAATCGTCGTGCACAGCAAATGTGAATTTATTGATAAAATCAATTTCTGGCAGAAATACAGGATAGACATTTCTTATACGACCTGTAATAATACCCCACATATTCCCATAAAGGGTCCTCCATCGTCCTTGTGTGGATGTCTACTCCAGTTGTTTGGTTTTTCTTTCCTCCGTTTGAGCTCTGTTTTATAAATTTTTTTAGTAACTCTCCTTTTGCTTTACAGCTACCAGCAGCAACTGTTCCACTGCTGCACAACTTCTTTGCTTTTGTTATAAAGATCCTTTCAGATTTGCCTTCCTTGTTAGGAATATCAACACTGCTCTGGAAAACGGTTTTATTACTTAGATTAGCTCAATCGTCATCCAGCTCAGTTTGTGGAAAGAAATTATTCATGAATAATTTTCAAAGACTTCTGTCAGCTGCATCTTTTCTTTCATAAAATATTTTTTTCATGAAACAGGAATATTTCCGTCTTGTATCCACGGTTAATACTTTAAACTGAATTGAACTCGTGTTTCAGAGAGGAGAGGAGCTGAACATGAGAGCGGTGCAGCAAACCGAACCAGATACTCAGACTCCTCAGTCGGCTTTCTACTACTGCAGACTGCTCATCAACATACTGGGACTCAACTCCTGGGAAAAAAGGTAAAACTCGCTCTCACATAAAAGAAAACTAAATCAGATTTTATTATTTTCTGATTAAAAAGGTCACAGTTTGTTCATTAATCTGAGAGGGTTTATCTTTTTTGTACATTTGCCTTTGTGCATATGTTCCCTTTCGATGTGGCCTGCAAAGTAAAGCTTAGCAGCATCCCACACATCTGCTTATTAAGTGACTGGAAAATTAGTCCAACTTAGTTTATTTTTTATTCAGAATATTTAGATGGAGACTTTTTTGCGGAAAGAGTTTCTATGAAATGGTTGCTTTTGCGGCTGTTTGTGTGAGACCTGCATGGGATCTCCTTTATCATCTCCTTTTTTTACTTCTTCCATAGAACAAATCAAACACTTGCTCAATGCAAATGAAAGAAACAAAAACCTACTGCTCATTAGAAGCCATGTTTTCCACATTCAGTTGTTGCATCATCTAATCTTCTCAATGACTCCCAGCTCACAGACAAAATGTCAGGCTATCTTTTAAAACAGGCCCAGCCAGCTAATGGACACTCATCACTCTTTATACTTTAACCAGGGAATCGCGCTTTCTTTATTCAGCCCACACAATAGACTTCCTAACACGCTGCGCTCGGGTGTGCGTGTATGTGTGTAAAGGTGTGTGGGATAATGAGTATCGTGCTCTATTGATCAAACTCAACCCATTTGCGGTTAGAATAAAAGGCGGTCGTTGAAGAAGAGCCTGATTGAGGGTGCTCTTGCAAATAAGAAAACAGGATGAATGCGGCGCATGTAAATGCAGCGAGAAATAATAACATTAGTAAAAGAGAAAAGGAGGTAGAAAGTGAAGGCTCAAGAAACCTGGGTGCAGAGGGAATTAAAGAGGACAGATTGATGGGAATGAAAGAAAAGAAATTGTTTAATCATCTGTTAGTGTCCCCTTATGTCTCTCCAGGTATTCATATGGGGCATTACAGACACTAAGATACTGACAGTCGCCCTTGTATCTACATGTGTATCCCTCTTTTATGCTTTTCCTTATAATCCAGGGTGTAAATGGAATCTTTGAGAGCAGAGAATGAGGCCATTACCAAGTATCAGTTTAATAAAGAGCAAATTGCTCTCTCTCTCCCTCTTTATCTCCTGCACTCACTGTCCCTCTCCTTTCTCCTTTTTCTGAGAGTGAAAAGAATGACATGTTATTATCAGTCCACTCCGAGCTTCACCGTGCGAGCGCTGGTTTTATATCAGCGGTGCAGAGGTTGATGGCAGCTCATTGGCACATTTTTAACAGCATCTGGGCAAGTTAAAATGCCCCTCTTGTTTTTTTATTCCGAGGCTGAACATTAAGAAGGGTGCTTCATTTTGCCATTTAAAGGGTTATCATAAAGCACCACAATGTGCTTTTATAAAAAAAAAAACAAGAGTTGATGTCTTAATGTGTTAATCCAGTCCCTGAACAACTGCTGGGATATTTATTTTGTTGCTTAAAATGCTTGTAAACATGTTGCTCCTACTAAAATCTTAAATAATCTGACTTTAGTTGGCTTCAAATCCTTTTAATATAGAAAAAAAATGTTTGTGTTATCACCTTCTTAAGAATTTTGGCCCATGTTGTTTAACAGGTTACATATTTCAAAACTCTGTAAACTTATGAATAAAGTAAAGAAGAAATTTGCAACTCATTTTTTAAGCACAGGGGTCAAATAAATATTCTCTTATCAAGAATTCCTTGAAGATTTTAGATATGATATTAGATGGTGTTTATAATCATGTGTGTAGTTGTATCACTTCTATTGTTTCTGAGTCAGACTTTCTCTTCAACTTTTCCTTCCAGCATGGACATACTTGATTTTATTATATACAGTACTATATACAGCCCCTACTAAAAACTGATTGGGGGTAGCCTCTTTCATCACGCTTTTGTTGTGCTTCCACTAAGAGTGATTCATTTTAAAGTTTATAGCTGAGACAGTAACTAGTTACTACGGCTGCCACAAACGACTATTTTGATAATCGATTAGTCACCGATTATTTTTTCGATTAGTCGACTAATCGGATCATATGTAAATTGGATACAAAACCTTGCACATTTTCTTCTGCCATTTTCT